>JAAEAF010002475.1:0-88252 GCA_011037195.1 Triatoma infestans | reverse complement strand
TATCGCAATTTAGTTATTGCAACGCAATCAAGAGCAGGTGGGGCCGTCTCCTCCTCCTCCTCCTGACATAGTCTGCACAAGGGTTCTGCACTTACTAGCCCTACCTTGTGCAGATGCTTCTTGAACCTACAATGACCCGTAAATAGCCCATCACCAGAAAAATTTGGTTCCTACCCAAGATAATGGTTACATTGGTCCTTCTTTTACACAGTCCTGCCATCATCCTTTTACTGTGTATGGCCTCTGGCCTCCTCCTCCAGAGCTCCTCATGCTTGCTAACTGTTCACATACATACATTGTGGCAAATCCAAAAACTCTTCGTGGGCGGTCATCAATGTCAGAAAGGAATTAAAATATTACAAATTTAATAAATCATTATATTCTTATCTTCCTGTTAATAATATATTTATTAATAATGCAATAGAATGTAATTTTGAAATAAATTAGAATAATAATCGAAATGAAATCATAAAATATCTGCAGATTTGTATCAATAATTTAAAAGTTTTTAGTAATATATTTGAAATAGTATAATCTTATAAAGCTGTTTAGCGTATGAATTGGAACTCTCATTATCTTAGAATAACCTGATTTAGATTTAAATGTTGATATCGGTCATTTTTTTTATTTTTTGGACATCTTAAGTGTCTATAATTTTATGTTCATTTATTTAATGGGTGTTCCATCATTATTGAGGTCACTTTCATTTCTTGTTTTTTTTTTTTTTTAATAATATAGTTAACATTAGCCACGTTTAAAATTATCTTCTTAATATGGTTGCTTCGATAAATGTTTCTTGTAATAGTTTCAGAAATTTCTTCTGAGTGATCTCTTAAAGAATCTGACCGATCCACACAAATAGAAGTCTGAACTTATTTTGAATTTGGTAAATTGTTTAACTTTCTTTAATATAAAAATTTTCTGTTTTTGGTGCGATAGGTTCTAAATCAGTATGCAAAGCGTTTCTATTAAATTTATATATTCAATTTCCAAATTTGGCTCGTGCGTCTCTGATGCCGAATTTGAAATCGGAGATAGCTTTTCACGAGTTAGTGGGGGAATAAAATGGACCCATAATTGGAATTAAAAATAGTTACTTATGAATTTGATTTTTTTCGTCACAATATTTTCATCACTAATTGGACATTTCATTGAAATAGTTTCTGACATTTGTCATCACCTGTTTATGTCTCGTTTGTATGACAATATGTTAACGTGTATTGCATTCCTAATTTAAAGCAATAGCTAGTCTCAAAAGTAGCAGCATTTTTTTTAGGTCCTTGTTGAAGGGACATAAATAAATCTAAAACAAAAACTTGCGGGTGAGTCGTAATTGATACTCCATGTAGGGATCCCCATGGAATTCAATAGGAAGCTTTCAGTCAAAATTTCATCAACCCTAAGTGCGATTTTATTAATATTTTATATATAGATTTCGCGATTTTCTTTAAACTCGGTTTGCTAATACCACAATAAATCTTGCCACTTTTAAACATGTTCCAATGAGTTTGAGTTTAGGATGTTTTGGAAGATATGTGAGGTCTTCTCTCTAAACTGTTAGTGCAGTTTTCCAAGCCCTAGGTGGTGGGGTGGTGAACAGAAATTTAACTTCATCCGACTTTAGATAGGCAAAAAATAAAAATTGAACAAATGAATTCAAACAACAAAAAAAATAAACATTTACCCAAAAACTTTTCGTTAAGTAGTGATTGTTAATATTACTAATGTAATGGCATCCAGCAGAAAGAAGAGAGACTCTCTGACTTAGGCAGGCTAGAGTGGGAGAACCTGTGTTTATAAGCTAGTGAGAATCTATCTAGAGGATATCTATCAGATTCAACCATACATCTCGCATCGTGTCATATTTCTGCTCCCACCTTTTATTCTATCAAAATCATTTTAAAGTCCAGTATATAATCTACATTAAAACAGTGTCTTCATATCTCGTTCATTCAATCAAACCTAATTTCTCTCCTTAACAACACCATTATACTAACATTAAAGAAATTATTGAATATGTGGATGGGTCCGCAATGCTGGAAAACATCTGGTATTTTATCCGTCATAGCATGCATATTCATATTTCGTTGCTGACCGGTTTCGCATTTTCATCCATGTCAGAGCAAATTCACCAAGTTTGTGTAGAGAGTTCACTTCAACGTAATGTTTCTGTTACACTCACACTTTGTTAGTTGTATACATGTCGGGAGGTTATAAGGTTATGTTACTATGTGTGTGTGTGTTTAATGACAAAATGGAATTATTATAAATAATAGTAACATAACCTTATAACATCCCGACATGTATACAACCAACAAATCAACACATTAATTAACTTAGATATATTATGTTAATTAATTATTATAATTTATATGTGGATCTTCTCAAAAGGGATCTCGTGAGGTCTGTGTTTATACAGAAGTTGGAGAGGATAAAAAAACAACTAATTACATAGAC
Organism: Triatoma infestans; assembly: GCA_011037195.1. Classification (NCBI taxonomy): domain Eukaryota; kingdom Metazoa; phylum Arthropoda; class Insecta; order Hemiptera; family Reduviidae; genus Triatoma; species Triatoma infestans. The sequence continues at coordinate 85,795 of JAAEAF010002475.1, read as the reverse complement.
TCAAAAAATATATAATTAATAAACAATATATGTCAAAATAAGTAAATATCATAATATCGTGATATAACAACATAAGTGTCTTGTCATTTAGGAGAAATTGCTTTTAATAAACTTACATATTTTACATATTTACTGACTTGAAGAAGGTTAGGTTTCTTGGGGCACTTCCACCACTCATTACTGTAACATGGCTTTTTCTAATGATGGACTTCACAGATTTATTTAGAGCTCTAATAATTATCTTATTATGTATATATACGTTTCAGAATAAACTGCTGAGTAAATTTTACCCTCGTATTTAGAACGATATACTTCCGGCACAGTAGTTCCTCCATAAGATGAACTAAGCTGGTTTCCACATCTTCATTACAAAGAGAGTTAATTAATGTTTAGTTACTTCCAGATGTGTATATCTATATGGAAGTAATTTTGTTATATATATATACCTATTATTTATATGATTTTTTTAATAATATATATACCTATATATTTAATATGATGTATAAATTAATATTATCATGCGGTAAGAGGAAGTATTGCCATAGTGTCAAATAAGTGTGTGTGTGTGCGTGTGAGAGAGAGAGAGAGAGAGAGAGAGAGAGAGAGAGTATTATGATGGGTTTGAGAAGCAAAGAATATTAGTGAGAAAAGTTTTTTAAGAAATAAGCTAGAATGAATGCTGAACACTGTATAATAATAAAATAGAGACATTAAACTGCCAGGACTTTACATGAAAACAGAAATTAAGTAGCCAGAGATTTAGACTGAGTTGATTGCTGACGCGTTGTAACTGCTATATAAACTGTTCTAAAGACTGTCCCTTGTAGGGCTAGCGCTTTTGTATACGTATATACAGAATCTTTCACTCTAGTCTGGCCTACGTAGCGAGTGAGATTCTTAATGTTGTCTCTCTCTCTTTCTCTCTGCTTTGGATCCCTCTCTTCGGATCCTATTGCAGTATGTATATGAGTGGTCCGCATAACTCAAAAACGAAGAAACGAAAGTTCAAACTTGTTATTTAGTTTAAGTGCTAAGCATTGATTCAACAATAAGATTTTGATTAAAATCGGAAACCGGAAGTAACACTTTCCTTAAAAATCTAATAAGAATTAAAAGTGTGAAATAAAATTTGCTAATTTTGTACATAGCAATAAAGAAAGTCGTATGAGTGTTAAATAGGAGATTTTTTTTTTAATCTATGTGTTGTATTGTTTTCTTTATTAGACCAAACAGCTGTGGCATCAGGAATGTAGGATGCTTCACTATACTTGGCAATTCTAATTGATTAGTAATTTCTTAATTAGATAAAATGTTTTTTTTTAAACGTATAATAACATGGTACTTATTTAGAAAAGTTCATCACTTATTTCTCTATTTTTTCCCATTTTATTGGTTATAAAACTTCACTTCCTGTACATCTATATAGAGTTAGGCAATTTTCATTTTTACTCATAAGAGGAAGTATTGCGATTGTGTTTGATTTTCGAAATTGGATAGATTTGAAAACCGGGACGAAATCCATCTCAATCGGGAATGGTTTTGAGGTGCCCTGAGTACGAAAAAAGTTTGTGTGTGTGTGTGTGTGTGTGTGTGTGTGTGAGAGAGAGAGAGAGAGAGAGAATACAATTTCTTAAAGAACAATGAAAATAGTTGTAAGAAGCTCAAACATGATATTTAATGAGGTAGGTACTACTTACTACCTCACTTTGGCAGGAGGTTCAGGTTCAGAAGGTTTCAGCCAAAATCCACCAACTAGAAGTGTGACTTTACTGAATGGTTTCTTATTTTTAAGATCTTTGCATTTTTTTCTCAAAAATATCCCTAACGATTTTTTTTTTCAACTTCGTTTATCTTCTGAATACATAAATGCCTAAATACTAATATTTGAAATATTTTACTCAAAAAAATTGATCTTTTTTTTGGGGGGGGGGGGGTTCTGAAGAGTAGCTTTTCATTAAAGTATCATCCATAAAGTATTGTTTATTATTGGTATACGAGGGTCATTCAATAAGTTACGAGACAAATCGCTTTAGTTCAGAAATGGTATTGTTTGGTATTGTTTAATCTATACAAGAGTTTCAGTGTGTCAAGTTGGCATCTTTATAATTCTTATCAGCTGTTCGAGAGTATTTGGTAAGCATAACCTCAAATGCATTCAGTTAACAATGGCGAGTCCGCTCGAACATTAAACCTCCTCGGAAGAACAACGCTCAGTGATTAGATTCTTAGTTGCACATGATATCTTAGTGAAATCCACGAAAAAATGTTGAAAGTGTACGGGAATAATTGTTTGAACCGTTTGAACGTTTATAAATTTAAAAGTGGCCGTATAAGTGTCTGTGACGAGCAGCGATGTGGACGACCGGTTGAAGTTGCAACTTCCCTCCCTCCCTCCCTCCCTCGAATCTCGCATTAACGCGGTAATTCAGGACAACAGGCGTATTACTGTTTAACTGATAGCTGAAGAAGTGCTAGCGAGTGTTAGAACTGTCCATAACATTGTTCAGAATAAGATGTATTACAAGAAAACTTGTGCGAGATGGGTTCCAAGACAACTTACGGGCGCCCACAAAGAAACCAAGAAAAAGTGGGGTGGGAGTTCTTTCCACATTTCCGCTACAGCCCTGTCCAAAACCCCATCAGACTTCCATTTGTTTGAACCCCTTAAAGAGGCTCTTCGTGGGAAACTTCTTCATTTTCAATCCAATGAAGAAGTTAAAAATCAGGTGGAAAAATGGCTTCGAGATCAACCCAAAAAATTTTATGCCAAAGGCATGCACAAATTAGAACGATAGGGGTCAACAAGTGTATAAATGTTGCTAGGGACTATGTTGAAAAGTAGCCAAAGTTTTGTATTTATTAAATAAATCGTTTTTGAGCTACAACGATTTGTGTCGTTATTTACTGAATGGCCCCTCCCATTAAAGGCATAGCAAGAATTCATCAGTTTTGAAGAAAATCGGAAGTACAACTTTACTTGTGTAGGTTTTTAAGTTTTCGAAATGTTTTACCTATTTCTAACCTCGCAAAATACTCTTCTGTTCACACTAAGCCAATTCGTGAGTTCATCACGTATTTAACCATCCAATCACTAATTAATTACTGCTACCATTTTTACAGGTATCTACACTAATTAATTTAGTGAACTTGAGCGTTGGCCAAAATTATTAAGGTTCAAAAAAAAAGGAGAAAAAAAAATGCATCGTTCCTGGAATCGTGCACTAATCAATAAGACATTAGTTTATTCTTCCTAAAAATTATCGAAACAATAAATTGACAGTACTCAGTGTTATTTCCCGTTGGTAATGTGATCGATATTTTTTTAATATTGTATTGAACTAGTAATAATATTTTTAAAGTATGATGATAATAAAAGTATTAGGATTTGTTATGGATACAATATAATATGACAAAGCAAGATATTTTATTACAATTTCACACGAGATATAAATAAATTAGAGCATATAATGTATTCTAAAAAAAAAAAAAATAATAAATAAATAAATAAATAAACAAATAACCTTTCGGAATGCATAGTCATGCATATTTATAGAAATATTGATTTAAAAAAAAATGATATTTTTTTTATTTTTATTAAATTTTGTTTCAAAATAGTTTTCATGTTTTCCCTAATAAAAAATTAAATAATTAGAAAAAAATTCTATTAAATTAATTTTGTCATGAAAATGATGAATGATAATTTTGAGTGTATTATGAGATTTAATATTTTCTTATTCTCGCAACAATGCCCTCATTTAGTGGACTTGCTGTAAAGAAAGTGAGGGAATAGCTACGTGGTTAGCGTACTGGACTGCCATGCGGAGGACCCGGGTTCGAGTCCAGCTATGCGCTCTTAGATTTTTTTCTTCCTAGGAGCTCCTACATCTCCGGACAGTGTTGTCTGTACCGAGAGAACACTGTCTAGAGGACGGCAGTGTACTGAGAACGCTCCAGGCATCAGTGACCATAGATTGCCTTAAATTAAACAAAAAAATACAAATAAAAAAAATCTGGATAATTGACAAATTTTATAGTTTTTTGTGTACCAAATTTAATGAAATTCGTCGAAAACTGAAAAAAAAACTGTCCAGTAAAAGCACACTTCCGCATTACTAATTTTCTTGAATCTTGGAATTTTGACCATCTATTCATTTCTAATTAATTTTATTTGGATGATAGAATTGTATAATCAACTATGATAGCACTTAAGAGAAAAATATAACCCCACCCTCCTCCAAAAAGTACCCTTAAATAAATTTTCCCAGAGAAATATTTTGAATAAAAGTTCGTAGATCTCTGTATGTTTAGTTTATATAGGAAGTTTCAAAAAATCGACGGAGTCATTTTTTTCGAAAAAGTGAAAAAAAATCATTTAGTAAAGTGGTAATGTAAACGCACTTCCGGTTATCCATTTTTTTTTTTAAAATCATTTAGTAAAGTGGTAATGTAAACGCACTTCCGGTTATCCGATTTTTTTTTTTTGAAACTCGGAATTTCAACATCATCTATTCATATCAATTCTAATTAATATTATTTAGAAAATAGAATTGTTTAATAAACTGAAATAGCACTTTAGATAAAAACCTAACCCCACCCCTGCCCCAGAACTGCCCTCAAATGAATTTTCCGAGAGAAACATTTCAAATAAATAATGTAGCTCTTTGTATGTGTAGTTGATATACCAAGTGTGAAGAAGATCGTTGGAGCTATTTTTGAGAGAAATACAAAAAAGTAACTTGTAAGCCTTACGGTCACACCATCTGAATATTGGCAATTACATTTATGTTTTCACCTATTGATTTCATTTTTTTTTGTTTAATAAAACAAGCCCTTCGGTTGGCTTCTCTTGATAAACCAATTTCTAATTGATCTACGAAGGTTTGCTTTTCCGTCCATATTTTTCCGAATGATACTCCTTTTTATAAGCAGTAAGAACACACACAGTAAAGAGTAGCATAAGAATAAATAAGTCATTTCTTTCAATCTTATTCCTTATAGATTTCATCCTTATATCTACTACTCCTACTCCAGATTCTCCTAAACCTTTAAACTAATCCGTGGCGTTGTTACATGCGATTTTTTTCCTAATAAGCCCTTTGTAGAGAGGGCTTGCACATACGTATATCAAAGATATTCTTTTCCAATCGCATTTTGTTTCTAGTCAACAAATAAATTGAGATCCTTCAGATTTTTAGAAAAATATTTGAACTTATTGCAGAAAACAACAGCTATACATTTTTAAAAAATGAATCTACTAGTACTTCTTCTGTTTATCTTTCAAACTTATAATTTATGATGATTTAGTGAAACAATATAGATAGATCAACTAGTTTTCAACCGCTTTCTCTTTTGTTTCTTGAGTTTTCTATTTTTTGTTTTCATAGTATTTTTATTTTGCAGTGAGTTGTTTGTACGGCCAGAGGAGTTTTTAAAGAAAAGGAATTCTTTGTTGCTCTACGTTTCGGGTACCATTGGGGCTCTTCTTCAGGAGCTGATTATGGCAGGAGAGGAGTGAACGTTGAAAACGTTAAGACTCTTGACACACTTATCATTCGCAACCATGACAATACATTCACACACAAGTGGTGTACTAAACTCGAAAGACTACTGCTACACTTCTTTTCAGACCATCCTTTACACCAAATAAGCACTATAAAATACCTATATAACCGTGCAAACCATTTATCGGACCCATCGTTCCACCAGGACAATATCAAAAAAAAAAAAAAAAAATACTTGTTAAAAATGACTCAAAACCATTTAATTCTGATTCAAACCATCTGATTCATCTAATTCTCAAAACCATCCAAAAATACACAAACAAACCTCCAACGCAGAACCCTCAAAACATTCCACCTAACACGAATACTGAACCTCCCATTTACCACTCGCTCACTTTCATTAGTCCTATTTCCAATAGAATCAATAAAAAAAGAATCTTAACGTTCTCAACATTCACTTTTCTCTTACCCTAAAGAGCTCCTACTCTAAAGAAGGGCACCATACCCGAAACGTAGAGCAACAAAGAATTCCTTTTCTTTAAAAACTCCTCTGGCCATTGCCGTACAAATATCTCATTGTAATTTTAAGGCCTGACTATTTGAATACTATTTTTAATTTGTTTCAATTAAAAAAAAAAAAAAAAAAAATTATTTTCCTTGAATCTTTGAAGAAGAAAGAAAATAAGTTCGAAATATTTGATATTATCTGAAAGTATTTTTTTTTTAAAGTATTGTAATCGTGTCAAATTTTCGATATCGGGTTTTCACAGGGAATATCCGTTTTGAGGTCCACTGAGTCCAAAAAAGTGGTTTTTAGCAAATGGTCTGTATTTGTGTGTGTGTCTATGTGAACAGCATACCTCAAAAACTAAAATCCGTAGAAACTTGAAACTTGGTATTCCGTTTAGGTATAACCATGGCATCTGACAGTGGGTCATCTGTCAAAATTCCTATCCACTACACATACAAAGAACTACAACTTTTATTTGAAATGTTTCTCTGGGAAAATTCATTTATGGGCAGTCATAACTCCACCATAGTGGAGGAGGGGTGAGGTTAGGTTTTCATCTAAAGTGCTATTTGAGTTTATTAGACAATTCTGTCATCTACATAAAGTTAATTAGATTTGAATATTTTGTTGAAATTCCTAGTTTGAAAAAAAAATCGGATAACTGGTAGTACGTTTTACATTACCACTTTCTTTACTAAATGATTTTTTTTTCACTTTTTCGCGATTTTCTGAAAAATGGCACCGACAATTTTCTTGAAACTCCTTATATATAAAGTGAACATACAATTATCTATAACTTTTATTTAAAAAAAATTCTCTGGGCAAATTAATTTAAGGGCACTTTTAGGGGAGGGATGGGGTTATGTTTTTCTCTAAAGTGCTCTCACAGTTGATTATACAATTCTATAAATCGAAATAAAATTAATTAGAAATAAATAGATGGCCAAAAATTTCGAGTTTCAAGAAAATTAGAAAAACCGGAAGTGCGCTTTTACTGGACAGAGTTTTCGACGAATTTCATTAAATTTGGTACACTAACTATAAAATTTGTCCAATTATAAATTTTGAGAACTGAAATAAGAGAAAGTTTGTGTGAGTGTTTCACACCAGATTTTTTTTTTTTTTTTTTTTTTTTTTTAAATGAACGCATCTCACTAATTTCTTCAACAAAAAAATGAAACTGTTTTGAAAGTGAGTTGGCCTATTACAATTTTTTTTTTTTTTTCTTTGGTTGCACGCTATTCCAGTGAAAGGGGAATATTAAAAGGTCAACAATTCATTATATTTTTATTTCATTTAAAGTGAAACCTTTTACCAAACACAACAAATATCGTCAAAATTTGAATTTTAAAGAAACTTTGTCAATTTAGAGAAATTCCTCGTAATTGTAATAAATTCTCGTGTTTTTTAACTTTTTTTCTTTCTTTCTTTCTTTAAATGCAAAACAATGATAGGCAAAAAATTATGTTTATTTAAACTTTGAATATAACAAATTTTTTTTATAAAAATCCTTGAAGTAGTTGCGTTAATTTTTTTTATTTTTTTTGCAGAAAAGTATGTATTTATAAGGGATTACTACGTGATTGTTTAAAAGGAGTAAAAAAAAAAAAAAAAAAATTTTTTTAAATAAATATTTATTTTCTTTTGACCGTTAACTGGAATAAATAGATATTTTTTTTTTTTTTTAATTCTTTGTATTGTTTTTGTTTTTCATAATACCTCTCGAATTTAAAAATGTATCTGTTGTGTTGTCTACTATTAATGGAGAAACACCACTGTTGAATGTTTCATTTTGTTTAACTAACCATCTGTGAAAAATTTTGTTCACTAAAAAAAAAAATAACGACGATTTTATATTGTGCTTTATTTTTTTTTAAAAAAGGCTGGATTAAATATGTTTTGTTTTTTTTTTTTTTAAAAAAAAACAGTATTTCTGTGAAAATTTATTTCGTATATAGACTTTAAAAAAATATTAAAATATTTGATTTAAATTTTAATTAATTTCTTCTTGGGCAAGCATAAAACAAAATCTATATATATATATAAAAGAGTTTTGTTTATCTGTCGGATGCTTCCCAATTTTTATGTACTCGGATACTTCCCAAACTTTTATCAAAGAAAGTGCATTTAAGGAGGGGAGGTTTGGAGGAAATAGGTGGAGATTAGCTTTCAAAGACATTTTCCGTGGTAGCCTGTTTCATTTTGTGGTCATCGACCAGTTTCGGGCGTTCGCCCATCATCTTCAGGATGCTTTTTTTCAGACAGTGTGACAACACAGACTTGCACAAAGCAAATTCAGTTTACACACTCAAAAAAAAAAAAAAAAAAACACACACTCACACACACACAAAATGGAAATTAGCTTTCCTTGAAAAAAGTTTTTATTAATATCTGGTATTTTGTTGTGTTCAATCAACGAGTATAACAGAAACATGAAAATCCGAAACTGATCCAAGAATACAAGAAATATGCAAATAAAATAACCACATATTATCCAACATTGCTGCGGACCCCATCCACAAATTCATCGTTTTCTTAAATAGCCTTAACATTGTTCCTAGTTCATGGAAATTTGAATTGCAAAATTAAACATATAGTAATTAAGGGGGGTAGCTGTTTCATGGAGTTACTTGGGGGAGTAGGGACCCCTCCGGTTGACCCCCAGCTCAATACTCCATGCACTTCATCAAAACAGTACACAATACACTTAAAACTACATACACTCTATAGACAAGGACAAACACAGTACACAGTTAATTGGCAAAAGCCAAGGGAGAAGGAAGGGATTAGCTCAGTGGTAGCGCACAGGACTAGCAACGCGGAGGTCCCGGGTTCGAATCCCAGCATGCTGCCCTTAGATTTTTTTCTTCTAGAAGCCCCTACAACTCACTGACCGTGAAGGGTAGCTAGAGAATGCTGCTTGGAGGCCTGCTATGCATTGGAGAAGACTCCGGGGACACAGTAGATCTTTCAGGGACAAGAGTGTGTCTGCAACCAGTTTGTGGTTTGTAAGGCTCGGACTATATCAGTGTTATAGCATTATACATGTATAGAACACGAGCGGCATATATTGCTACACAAAGTCTTCTACAGTGCAATAATCACCTTCAACAATCTAAATCTAACATCTAGTAAGAATTATATTATAAATTATATTTTAAATTATATTTAAATTATATTATGTACATTTCAAGGAAATTAATCAATTATATTAACTATGTAAATTACAATAAGAGAAATTCGTGTGAGTGTTTCATACCAGATTTTTTTTAAATTTATTTAATATATTGATGCAGCTAATAGGAAAACAGTATTTCCTAAAAGAGATGATTTTGTGGAGGGGGGAAACCTGCTCTTAACCAACCTCTATTATTTATTACAATATTAACTCCACCTAAATATGCGTTATTTTTTTTTTTTTTTTTTTTTAAATAATTGACACTAATAATTAGAAAACAAAACTAAGGAAGTAAATTCACAATGGTGATTAGAAATAAAAACTAATGGGGCAAAAAGACAATGGGGTTTAAGTAGGTTTCTCTCTCTCTCGTATTTGTGTGTATGTCTATGTCAGTCAGTTTAATTCTCTTGTTTATATGAGTACTACCAACATTATAAATTATAATTTTATCTGAATAGCGTTGAGAGTTGAAAATAATTATATACTTGTGAGAGGTCGAGTCCTTGAGGTCTGCATTCCTTTAATATATATATTTATTTATTTTTTTTTTAGAGGGAATGTTAATATTACTTTTATATTTATTAACAAAAATATATTTGCATCTATATATATATATATATATATATATTATACTAACCCCTATATATAAATTCTACACTTGTAATCAATATATTGTCGAATATATTAATGTGTTAGATGAATATTTTTAGAATTATATCATTAAAAATTAGTTTTATATCAATTTTGGTTATTTTTTTTAATTTGCTTTTATTTGATATCAATTTCTGATATCAGATTAAAAGAATCTCTTTTTGTATTTAATCAAATTTACAAGCTAGTTTTTTTTTTTTCTTTATGATGCCATAAGCTTTTTTTTTTTCATAACTATAGACATAATCGAAGATGTTATAACAAGTTTTCCATACTTTTCTTACTTTAAGAGAGCCCCTGAAGATGGCAAACAATGTTTGCCGAAACGTCGGGTTTTAAATAAAAAACTTTAAAATGATTTGGTCGATAAGCCAACAATTAGATACGTCTGATTTTTTTTTTTTTTTATGTTACAGAAAATTATTTGTTTTAATTAAATTAGTGATAAATATGAATTCTACTTCGTTAATGAATTCTACTTTTATGAAAAGTTTTAAATTCTTTGGGTAAAATTTATTCAGGTATTCCAGTAGTTTATAAACAAAGTGAACATCCATGGCAATTGGTCGAATTTTATAAGGAATTTATGATCTTACGATGATCTATCTGACCGTATGGCATGTTCTTTATAATTTATTTCAATCTATGGTTAAGGTGTCCATTTTTTACTTTCTCTTGCCCCCCTAGTAAGAGGAAGTATTGAAATCGTGTCAAAATTTCGATATTGAGTTTTCACCGGAAATATCTGTTTTGAGGTCCCTTGAGTCAATAAAGTGGTTTTTTAGCAAATGGTCTGTGTGTGTGTGTGTGTGTGTGTGTGTGTGTGTGTGTGTGTGTGTGTATGTATGTGAACAGCATAGCTCAAAAACATAAAAAGGTCAAATTTGATATTCCGTTTAGTTATCACCGTGGGATCCGACAGTGGCTCCTCTGCCAAAATTCTTCACTTTACTAGTTGTTTTTTTTACGTTTTTGCTATTTTCTCAGAAATGACTCGGACGATTTCTTTGAAACTTACTATATAAACTACACATATAAAGATCTACAACTTATATTTAAAACATTTCTCTGGGAAAATTCATTTAAGGGCACTTTTGGAGGAGGGGGTTATGTGTTTCTCTAAAGTGCTATCATAGTTGATTATTCAATTCTATCATCCAAACTAAATTAATTAGAAATAAATAGATGGCCAAAATTCTGAGTTTAAAGAAAATTAGAAAAATCGGAAGTGCGCTTTTACTGGAGAGTTTTTTCAGTTTTCGATGAATTTCATTAAATTTGGTACACAAACTATAAAATTTTTCTATTATAATTTTGAGAACTGGAGTAAGAGAAAGTTGTGTGATTGTTTCACACCAGATTTTTTATTGCTCAGAACTATGGGCTCCTTTATATTTTGAGCTAATTGAATCGACGGGAGATTCGTTTACTCAAAGAACTATATTTTCTGTTCAACTGTTCACTTCATAGTCTTTATTCGTCTATAGTTAAGTTCTATGTCAGATTAAAATACATGTCTTTTTATTTATTCTTATTTAAAAGAATGGTTAAATGGTGGCTAACTCTTTCATCAGAGACATTTTCCGTGATAGTCTGCTTTATTTTGTGGTCATCGACCGGTTTCGGGCGTTCGAATCAGGATGTTTTTATGCAGCAGTGTAATAACATAGACTTGCAAGAGCAATTACGGTTGATACAGTTGATAGTGTTTTTGTTATGACTAACTAGGTTAGAGAAGAATGGGAGAGAGGAAGGGAAAACACATATTTCGGTCCTTTAAAGACATTGTTCCCTTTAAAAATGGAAACATCAACAAGTGGTGATGTGTAATTTAAACTATGTTTTTTGAAGGAGATTTTACTTTGATAATTATTTATCCATACCATCTTATTACTTCTATTTATTAATTTATAACAAGCGAAATAACGCGAAAAGTGTCAGCCGTGGGCCAGCCACAGTGGAATGGGTTACTGATAAGAAATGATAAAATCCGAGCTGAATGATCGTAAGATAGTATAGATACGTTGAACAAATAATCTATATAAGCAAGTTAATTTGATAATTATGCATTCCATTCCATATTTCACCTTTCATAATTCACACACACCATCCACGCACGCATGTATACTTAATATGGATTCTTTTTTTACAGGCCTAAATATAACTAGTCTAAAAGAGCTTAAATATAGACTTTTATATCACTGAAAAAATTATACAAGTATGTTATCTAACCTTAATGTAACGTACAATCCACACATTTTATGAACATTTTATGGCATTATTCACATATGAACAAACTTAAAAGCTGTATGCACAGACTTAGAAACTAACAGATTTCTTACTAAAACTAAAATCTGTTTGGTTTTTAAGACTTAAAAACTATTTGGTTCAGGTGAGTTGTGTATTGTTTATTGCGTTTTCTATTGTTATTGTGGGAAGATGGTTTTGAATTCTGGTTCACTGGCAATTTTTGTCTGTTCGTTTATTAAGTTTTGTATCTTGTATTTATATATTTCGAGTTGTTCTGTTATGTAAAGTGGTCATCCTTTGTTGCCTGGATGTATTAGTTTCATCGTGGTGGTGATGTCGTCGGGTTTATGTTTGTTCGTGTTTAGGTGATTTTTCTACCTGTCTGACCCATGGTAAATGTCGTTCCTGATAATAGGCGAACGCCCGAAACCGTTCGATGACCACAAAAAGAAGCAGGCTATCACGGAAAATGTCGTTGATGCTTTCCAGCTCTGTTGAACCAATCACAAACTGTGGCTAACTCTAATTGAGATCTCCCTGGTCGATTACCTCGAACTTGCTTTTGAAAATAATAATTATGGTTTGAACTGAATATTCGTTGAAATTTACCCCATCTTGTAGAAAAATAATCTCTAATCATTTGTCTGAGTGTAGTTATAAATAATGTTCTATCTTTATCAGATTTAGTGATTCTTTTCGATTTAACTATTAAGTTTGGGTGAAGATTATATTAAATTAGCAAAGATTTTAAAGTTATCTATTGTAACGTTTTTCCAACTAAACTAGCTACTGCAACTAGTTTTAAGTGGGTTCGTATAGATAAAATACTCTAAACTTCAATAAAGAAAACACCTATTTATTGTTATATACAATAAATTACAAAATACAACACTTAATAATAATTACTTCACAGTTTAAACCACAAAAGTTCACTTTGTTCACTTTTTATACACTTTTCACAAACTAGTGGCTTCATTTGTAACTGGAAACTCTCTCAACTCTCTGTGGTCCCACTATTTATACCGGTGGGGAATCTCCTAGAACTTCCTCAATTCCTCTAGAGAGAACTAGAGCGCCGCCATCGCTTCCAGCGGCCACCAGGAGAACCTTAGGTACCTGCCTTCTCTCCTAGATGGCACCACTGGCTGCGTTACAGTATCAAGATTCTCCGAAAAAAAATCGAGTTTAAATGTTATTTTAGAAATACCACCTAACACAGTATAAAATGTACCGGCATATTATGTTCTCTTTGTAATCTGAGAGAACTTTAGAGAAACATATTTTCTTTGATTGTTTTTCAAAACTTTCAACCTAGCTTAGATATCCCAAACAATATTCATCATAATTGTCCCTATAAAAAATAATAATTCCCAGATTAATGATGAATTTTTATTTATGATAAATTTGTTGAAGTTGCGACATTTTTTTGTTTAAATAAATAATTTTTTCTCCATTAGTTTTATTTAAACTAACATAGTTTTAAACAATGTTTATAATTTAATTAATGTTTATAATTATTATTATAATAATTTGTTAGAATATATTGTAAATTATAATTATTAATTAGCACAACATCCTTTTGTGAAGCGTATAATAAATAAATAAAATAAAATAAAATTTGATTATAGTACATAGTAGTCTAATTGATTAGAATCTGGTTTACCAATATTATTAGGAAAATCAATTTCTATTCGAGCATTATAGTTGAAGAATGTTATTTTTTTTATACGTGTTTTTAATCTATGAATCGTTTTAAGTGGATGGAATTAAGGTGGGGCCTTCTCGGACCTTTCTGTTGAGAGGTTTATTTAATTTTTTTTTTCTTTAGAGTGTGAGGTTTGGCTATTTACTAGTTCAAAGATTAATTTTTATAGTCTACTTTAAATCCAAATTGGTTAGAGTATGGTATTTATTTTTAATTTCTCTAGCTGCTGCAGAGAGGAAGTGATGTACTTCAGTTTTCACCGGAAATACCTGTTTTGATATCCTCCGCTATCGTAGGAATCTCAGACTTGGTATTACGTTGGTTGGTTATAAGACTTGGTATATGAACGTTTAGGATATTGTTGTGTTGGCATCTCTGAAAAATGTGCTTGCCGGTAGGTATGGCAGTATGCTCTAGACGAGTGCTGGTTAACTTGCTGTATTGAAATATAAGATATACGAGGTGAGTTCCACACTACCATTTTGTCGCGCAGATTTTCCCAGCGTCACTAAGCAATTTTGTTGCAGAGAAGTTAAACAATGGAGAAAAAAGAAACACGGTGGGGTGTATAATGGTACCGAAAGATAATGCAACCACAGCAGAGAGAAGAGAGGCCCTCTCTGGTTAACAGAGACTACTCTCTGACTTAGGCAGGCTAAAGTGGGAGAACCTGTGTATATAAGCCAGAGAGTAGTCTCTGTTAACCAGAGAGGGCTGGTTAACTTGCTGTATTGAAATATAAGATATACGAGGTGAGTTCCATACGGCGTTAGCCGTGTGTGGTCTGGCATTGTCGTGCAGCAGGCAGACTCCCTTTGTCAGCATGCCTCTCCTTTTGTTCTGAATCGCCCTCCGCAATTTTTTTAGGGTCTCACAGTATCTTGCAGAGTTGATGGTCTCCCCTTGAGGCATATATTCAATTAAAATTATGCCTTGACAGTCCCAAAACACGGATGCCATGATTTTCTTGGCTGAAATTGTGGTTTTGAACTTTTTGGCGGAGGGTGAAGAGGTGTGACGCCACTGATGAGACTGCCTTTTAGTTTCAGGTGTGTAGTGTGTAACCCAAGTTTCATCTCAAGTAATGATTGAGCGGAGAAATTCATCTCCATGGAGTAGCGTCTCAATAACTCTTGCTCGGCCTCCACTCGATTCAACTTGTGTTGGTCTGTCAGCTGTTTTGGGATTTTGGGACCCACCTCGCGGACAGTTTCCGATATCCGAGGGTTTCTGTGATGGTTTCGTGTAGCAGAAATCTGGAGATTTGCGGAAACATCGCAGAAAGTTCATCCACAGTCAATCTGCGATCGTCACGGAACGCATTTTCGATTTTTTCCACAATTTCGTCAGTCATAATGGAAGGTCTTCCGCTCCTCTGATCATCATGCACAGACCTTCGACGGTTTTTAAACTCGCGACACCACTTGAACACACTCGTACGATTCATAGCTTTATCACCACATGCAGTTTTTACCTCATTATAAACCTCAGCCGGAGTTTTTCCCTTTCAAACGAGATAACGGTTGACGCCGCGTATTTCACATTTGGCAGGAGATTGGATTGACATTTTTCACGAAACGTATTGTCGCGTCGACAGTTCTCAACGTACTGACCTCGAACCAGTCTCGTTGCGGAGGGGAGGAATCAGGCTACACGACAATGTAGCCAACATGTCAGAAACAAAATCCCTCCGGCCGTGAGAGCCTCAGTACACTTATTTACTGGACGTGCCTCATATTTGTGATGTTGAATCTAATTAAATGTTTAATAATTAAATTGTGTTTTTATTGAAGTGTAATGAATATGAAAGTTATTTATTACACTTGATACGAACGTTTCAGTGAAAACCCCTCAACAGGAAATCCCACTTCACTGAATTTTTTTTTAATTTCTCTAACTCCTAGTATAAGAGGAAGTATTGTAATGTGGCAAATTTTCGGTATTGAGTTTTCACCGGAAATATCCGTTTTGAGATCCCCTGAATCCAAAAAAGTGGTTTTTAGCAAAAGGTGTGTACGTTTACGTGTATGTACATATGTGAAGAGTATAGCTCAAAAACGAAAAATTGTAGAAAATTCAAACTTGTTGATATTCCATTTGGGTATCATCGTGGCATCTGACTGTGGGTCATCTGTCAAAATTCCTCAACTGGAATTATCACTTTACTGAATGGTTTTTTTTTTTTACTTTTTCGCAATTTTGTCGAAAATGCCTCTAACCATCTTCTTTAAACTGGATACATCAACTACCATAATATGATCTACAATTTTTATTTGAAACATTTCTCTGGGAAAATGCATTTAAAGGCACATTTGGGGGGAGGGTTAGGTTGTCCTCTAAAGTGCTCTTTCAGTTTATTATACATTTCTATCATCTAAACAATATTAATTAAAAGTAAATATGTTGTTGACACTCTGAGTTTGAAGAAAATCGAATGACCGGAAGCGCGTTTTTACGGAAAAGTAGTTTTTAATGTTCCGTCATTTTTCTAAAAATGGCTTCAACGATTTTCTTTTAACTAAGTAAGTGAAATATACATATAAAGAGCTACAATTTTTATTTGAAACATTTCTCCAGGTAAACACATTTAAGGCGGGCTTTTGTGGGAGGGGTTGTTGTGGGGTTATGTTTTCCTCTAAAGTGCTATCGTAGTTGATTACATAGTTCTATCATCCAAACAAAATTAATTAGAAATAAATGGATGGCCAAAATTCCGAGTTTCAAGGAAATTAGTTAACCGGAAGTAAAACCGGAAATATTATATATATTTTTGAAATTCTGAATTTGAAGGAAATCGGGTAGAATGGAAGTGTGTTTTTACTGAACAGCTTTTTTAATTTTTTTATTTTCTTCATAAAAAAGTTGTATGTGTATGTTTTACACCAGATTTTTTTTTCCATTCGAAAACGGTTGACATTTTTTCTTCTTGACTTTCCTTTAAACTTCGCATACAATTAATAACTATTACTTTTATTTGAAATATTTTTTCCGCGGGTTATTGATTTTTTAGGGGAGGGGTTCTCGGGAAGCAGTAACGTTAAGCTTTTCTCTAAAATACCATTTCAGTACAATTTACGGTACTAATACCTCTATATATGTGTATAATATTAAGATATATTTGAAGCACTCTATTCGGATTTTCATAATTCCATGGTAACGTGCGTAAGTACGCTGATTTCTGACATAAATTTAAAGACCCCCCAAAATTTCTTAGATATTAAAAATTCACTTAAATATTAATCGAGATATGTCTCCATATTTTTTTTCCAGCTTTAACGGAAACTAAAAAAAAAATCTGGTATGAAACACTCACACAACTTTCTCTTACTCCAGTTTTCAAAATTATAATTGACAAAATTTTATAGTTTGTGCACCAAATTTAATGAAATTCGTCGAAATCTGAAAAAACTATTCAGTAAAAGCGCACTTCCTGTTCAATAATTTTCTTAAAACTCGCAATTTTGGCCATCTATTTATTTCTAATTAATTTTCTTTGGATGATAGAATTGTATAATCCAACTATGATAGCACTTTAGAGAAAAACATAACCCCACCCCTTCCCTAAAAGTGCCCTTAAATTGATTTTCCCAGAGAAATGTTTTAAATAAAAGTTGTAGTTCTTTGTATGTTTAATTTATTTAGGAAGTGTCAAGGAAATCGTCTGAGACATTTTTGAGAAAATCGCGAAAAGTGAAAAAAATCATTTATTAAAGGTGTTAAAGCACTTCCGGTGATCAGATTTTTTTGAAACACGGAATTTCAAGAACATATTCAATTCTAATTAACATTATTTTGGTAATAGAATTGTTTGATAAACTGAAATAGTACTTTAGATGAAAACCTAACCCCACCCTCTCTCCATAACTGCCCATAAATGAATTTTCCCAGTAAAACATTTCAAATAAAAGTTGTAGCTCTTTGTATGTCTAGTTCATACAGCTAGTTTAAAGAATATCGTCCGAGCTATTTTTGAGAAAAACGCAAAAAAGTAAAAAAAAAAACAACAAGTAAAGGGTACTTCCGGTTGAGGAATTTTGACAGATGACCCACTGTCAGATGCCATGGTTATACCTAAACGGAATATCAAGTTTCAACTTTCTACGGTTTTTCGTTTTTGAGCTATGCTGTTCATATATATACACACACACACACAGACCATTTGCTAAAAAACCACTTTTTTGGACTCATGGGACCTCAAAACAGATATTTCCACGATTACAATCTTCCTCTTACTAAGGAGTAAGAGAAAGTAATATAACTGATGCCTTAATTATAATATATTTTTTACTAAAATAAACAATTTAGTACAAAAAGATAAAAGTAAAATGATAGCAAAAATGGTAAAAATAAGGGGGGAAGGAAATAAAGGGGGGGAAGAAAAGTTTGTTAAAAGGAAAATCGTATGGCTACATAATAGGGATGTTTTATGTCCTTATAAAGAAAAGGATGGTCTTAATTTTTTTTTTTAATTAACTTTTTGTTTTGAGTGCGTTTTTCCTTTCCTTTTAAATAAATCCTTTTTTAACTATCCTTGATAAAAGTAGGTCCTCCAATAAAAATTTATTTATCTCTAAATGTCTTAGATGTAGGCTTATCTTTCAAAACAGCTGCTATTGGTTTTTTTTTTTTATTATTATACTATTAGTAATACTTTTTTTAATATATTTTTTATATGTTTATTCCTTTATTTATATAATTTTTTTTCTTCTTTATATTTATCAAATTATATTCATCTGTTTACAATCCCTGAGGTGGTTGATGATAAATTTACAGTTTATCTTATCTTTTTTCCTTTTCCTTATCAGCGTGAGACTTGCAAACTAGATTAATTTATATACATAAGAATGAAGTAATCTAGCTAATAATAAATAAAGGTATGATATATATATATATTTTTAGAATTCTTTACTTAATTATCTGTATCAAGCATGGATTGGATTTAGTTAAAACGGTTATTTGAAAACGGTTGATTCGAAAAGTAGTGTATAAAAAAAAGAAGAAAAAAAAGAAGGAATTTTTCACTTTCTCCTACTCCTAGGGAGATGAGAAGCTTTAGGATTGTGTCAAATTTTCAAAATAGATTTTTCATGGGAAAAAGATGTTGAAGATCCTGGAACAAACAAAAAAGTATCTTAAAAAGGAAAAATCGCAGAAAGTTTAAACTTGGTACTCTGGCTCTTAATCCTATCCAGCTTGGAACCTTTGCGGTGCTCTGCCCCATCAACAGACATAAAGCTAATCCAGCATCCAGAATGAGAATATTATGTAAAGGCAGCACTACTTGATTCAAACCCGGCGCCTCTGTACGTAACCTTGGAATAATTCCTTCCCGACAATTTGGGAAGAGATTAAGAAATACTTCATAAAGTCAAACTGGATTAAAAAAAAAAAAAAATCCTGCAGAAATTTGCTTCTGAATGTAAGAAAGCCAGGACGAGGAAGAGAGAAGGAAAATGAAAAGGACATGAGGGGCAAAAATGCACAGAGGCAGAGGTAGAGGCAGAGATTGAGGAAGGCCGCCGCCAAGCAAATGGAAGATGCGATAATTATTTATTATTATTAATGTTGCGTGCCCGAAGACACGGGACCTAAACAAACAAAAAAAAAACCTAATAATACTCCTGCAGCAG
Organism: Triatoma infestans; assembly: GCA_011037195.1. Classification (NCBI taxonomy): domain Eukaryota; kingdom Metazoa; phylum Arthropoda; class Insecta; order Hemiptera; family Reduviidae; genus Triatoma; species Triatoma infestans. The sequence goes on along the minus strand of JAAEAF010002475.1, from coordinate 66,366 downwards.
TCTACCAGTCCGACTACAATATCTTAAGATATTCCTCGCAACGGAGAGTTTTGCCCTCCTAAATATGAGGAACCTAGTATTAGGTAAACTGGGACACTCAACTAGAAAGTGATTCGCCATTTCCCTGACTCCCTCATCACAATTCTGACACCAAGGGCTAGAGGTTCTGCCTATTTTGTTAATGACTGCCTACTCAGGCATGTCCAGTCAATATACCTACCAGGCCTTTCAATTGTATAGGGAGAGAAGATACTTTTAGTCTTCTTGTCTTGTATTGTTTATAAGTCTTATAATCTGCAATGCACCCCACCATGTTTCTCCAGTAATTTCTTTTTTCTCCATTGTTTTTCTCTGCAACAAAATTGCTTAGTGACGCTGGGCAGGTGCGACAAAATAGTAGTGTGGAACTCACCTTAGACAACTCGCCCGCCCTCTCATTGCCCTCTTTACGCGCATGTAGCTAGAAGAACTCTACCCTGCTCCTCTAAGTGAGGCCTTGTCTTCTCCTACACTCATCCACTAGTTTACTCGCTTCTGCATTGCTTATTCAAAGTCTTTAGTATAGCTTCACTATAAGAGAATGTCCTCTCACTTTAACTTTTTCCCACTCTTTCACCATGCAGCCGTAATGATACTATCAATGATTTCAGCTTGGAAAACGGTGGCATTCCCCAACGCCACAGAACATTCTTTCTTCAGCCCATGCATCCAAGCTCCAGCTCCAGACATATCAGTTTTCAATTCTGCTTGGATTCATCAGAGTAACGGCAAATAATGCCATTAATTTCCTCCATTAACACTTGCCCTCATCACATTTAGGGTGTCCTCTCACATGCTGCTATACTAATCTTATAACCTCTCTTGAATCCCTAACCTCTTACTCGTCTCCATCAACTTTAGAGAAAATTGGTTCGCTTGCTTTTAATTTGCCCCCCAACCTTGATATGATCTCCCCTAAATGTTCATATCCATTCTCCTTTACAACTCACCCTAAAATGACCTTTCGTTGTTTCCCCTACTACCGGAGGATGTGATTAATGAAGACTATAAGAAAAAAACCTGGAATAGAACAGAATAATTAAATTGAGTAGAACAGACATTTTTGGAACCTACTAATTGAAGGCACCCTCGATATTGCGGGGATATAGAGATTTGGATTAAGAAAAATGAGAAGAAAACACAAAAAAATTGAATAACATAAATAAAACAATTATTATAACAAACAGCGCCTCATTCCTTTTTTTAGATAAATATAATGAACAATAATATATATATAAAATACAATCTAGGAAAATGTTATAGTAATCCTGCTTTATGTGCGTTCTGAACTTCTACCAAACAATATAAATCCAACCAGTTTCTAAATTAATTAAAATTTTCTGTGTTGTGTGAATCTGTCAGGCGTAAAATTAATCCCATTTCTTGATTATTAAAACATTATTCAGATAAAAATAATAGCCTCTTTTTATTTCTGTTATTTTTTTTATTATTATTACTATTTATTTTATTATATTATATTTTTATATATATTTTATATATTTATTTTGTATAATATATTTTATTTTCTCCTTATTACTTTCTGAAGAATTATTGCGATTATTTTAGAAATCAGGCATTTCAGAATAGACGTATTTTTGAGACATGTTAGTTCAGGAATAATTTTTTTTTTTTTTTTTTAAATTTAAGGGGCCCAGTGCACTGCCGGCCTCCGGACAGTGTTCTCTCGTTGCAAACAACACTGTTCATCACCGGAACAGTGAGCTGTAGAGGCTCCTAGGAAAAAGAAATCTAAAAAAAGAAGGAAAGAATTAAAAAACCCAAATCAGTAAAGACGCACTTCCGGTTGATCAATTTTGACCAAAACCATGCATCGTGTCAGATTTTTTGTGATATTTTGTTCACACACACACCACACATAGCAGACTATTCGATCTCGAAACATATATCTTTTACAGAGTAAGAGAAAGTAAAATGAAACCATCGCTTGGATTCGTTTTGTTAAACCTAATGTATGAAAGTAGACGTTGTTTTTTTCTTTTTAAGAAATAGCTTTTTTAAGAGAGGGCGGAGCTTTCGGCGAAACCTTTGTAAAAAGCGCTCATCTCTTAAGGATCGTTTTAAGAAACAATGCGTTTCGTTATGTGCTATCAAAAATTAGCACAATTAAAAGTTTAATATTACAAAATTTGCTTATTATAGTAGAATTCAATTTATTCTGGTGATATTGGATCTGAATTAAAAGAAGTTATTTAAAAAAATGTATTTACGCAATTGAAATTTTACTATATCCAACTGCTGTTAAGTTGAAAGTTGAAATTAGAGTTTCCATTTGAGTAACATCATAATCTTACAGGAGGATATGAACTGTCAAAATGCTTCAACCGGAAATACCACTTTACTGAAAGAAATTTTTTAGTTTTTTACGATTTTCTTGAAAAATGCTCGAACGATTTTCTTTTTTAAACTTCGTATTATATTTTAGCTAAACATATATAATATAATATTAGCTGCACGTATTATATGAGCTATAACTTTTATTTTTATTGTTTTCTATTTAAAGTCTTTATTTAATATAAAAATACAAATACAAGATACAAACTTCTAAAATACAAATACAAAATAAAAATACAACCTTCTTTGAAAATATAATTTTTTTTTTTAAAGACAGCTGCCATGGTACAAGACCGGTCGGCGGAGTTGGTAATAAATAACTACATAAACTACACAGTTAAATTCTAAAGTAATTGTCAAAGTTGTTTCAAGTTTCTTTACAGTATTATTATTTGATTTTTACGAATACAATAAGAGATGTTTACTAATAACTCATTCACTCTTTTTGCCTGTGATTAAACTATTTGGTTACCCTGTAAAAATAAGGATTAAACCATTTTACTTTTCATAAGAAAATAAGGTTTAAGCTGGCTTGAACCAAAGCTACTTTTTGCTTTACAGTAATGGGACAACAGAGGCCAGTCTGAACCATTTAAAATTTCCAACATTTTAACATTTTAAATAGAAATATTGACACAATATTTTAATCTGACCTCACACAGTTTAGAACAAACAACCAGATATAGTTCATTCGATCATGTGTTGGCTCGTTACATAAGAAACAAACTTCTTCTGTATTGTCATAATGATATGGCGAAAAACAACCTAGGTACAATACAACCAGCCCAAGCCTAAATAATCCACCTCATCTGTTGTTCCAAAGATAAATTACAATTAAAATAATGTTTGCTACTATATTGGAATCAGATGTCTTGAATAGGGAGTTGAAGTGATGAATAGGTGATTGTTAGTTAGAGAGTTGTTATTTGAAATACGAACTACTGAATTACGAAAATAGACTATATTTTAACAATTAATTTAAAGTGTTTGAAATTAGATGAACTAAGATGCACAACTATAAATGAATTATGAAATGATTAATAAATATTAAAGATGTAATGTTTAAACCTTGAATAGGGACGCGCTCGCGATGTGTGAAGCTTATCTGCTTGAACTGACGTGAACTATGACTGATGTATATCTCGTGTATGACTCATGTTATACTGCTGTCTGACTGACTGATAACTCGTAACTGATAGAACACTGGTCTATGACTGATATTAACTGATAGAACACTGATCTATATCTCGTGTATGACTGATACAATACTGATCTGATACTGATGTGATACTGATCTCCCGGAACTGACGTGTGTATAACTGATCCCCTCCTCCAGTGGGGCGACGTTTATATTGGTATCATTCACACATTGGCTGGTGTGTAAGTACGTGCCACACTAAGACATCTCTTGCAGTATGTTGACCCTAGGTAGGTCGGTGACACAGATGGTGGCCAGTCGGTGGTTAACAAAGACTGTTTGTTAATAGATGGTAGTCAGGTGGCCTCTTGAGTGTACAGTGACCCTTGTATGAAGGGTATACAGGCCAGGTGGCCTCTGTACATTGACCATATAATGACCCCTGTTTGAAAGGGTTTAGCGGCGTTTCTTTGGCTGTGTATTGACCCTTGTTTGAAAGGGTTTTTGTTTGCCGCGGTTCTTGACCTGCAAATAGCGGCTGGCTGGAACCACTAGTTAGATTTATAATTTATTTAACAATTATATCATTTTTCTTCTTGCCATCACACTACCTAAGCTAAAATGGAGTTCTTTATAAGTGTTATAGAAATCAAGATTGGAAAAATTCTACAAAAATTCATTCTTCTTAATTATTGTAGCTGGACACATTTCAATAATTTATTAAAAAATATCGCTCCATAATGCTACATTATTAAAATTGAATTCAAAATTCAATTGATATTGTTTTTATAAGATTAATAATTTTTACAGACTATAACTTTTATTTTGAAACATTTCTCTGAGAAAGTTCATTAAGTGGGTCTTTTTTTTGTAGGGGAGGAGGAGAGTTGGAGTTTATGTTTTCTTTTAAAGTGCTGTTTTAATTTTATTACACAATACTATCATCTAATTAGTATAAATAAGAAGAATATACATATATGTTGCCAAAATGCCGATTTTGAAGAAAAGCAGTTGACCGGTTGGTTTTTATTGTACAATATTTAGGGTTTTCTGAGATTATATCCATAAAAACACCCATAGGATTTCATCAAATTTGTTACCCTAACTATGAATACAGCAGTCCTATCACTTCTGTTTGAAACGTCTTTTCTGAGAAAGTTCATTTAAAGGAGTTTTGGTGAAGGGGGAATGTTAAGCTTTCCTCAGAAAAAAAAGAAGAAAAAAAAAGTGGTTTTATTAAGTTTAGATTTTCCTATTAATATAAACATGAAGACAAGTAAACATTTACAAAAAAAAAAAAAAAAAAAATAGAAATAAGTGTGAAGAAAATTTGTCCGAATATAATTATTGTGATGTGATAGCAAGAAGGAAGAAAGAAGATATAATTTTTAAATAAATCTAAAAATTAATAACTAGTGGTTGGAATTTGGAAAAGGAATCAGCCAGCCGCTATCTGCAGGTCAAGAAACGCGGCAAAACCCTTTCAAACAGAGGTCAATATACAGTCAAGAGAACCGCCGCAAAACCCTTTTTTGCCTGGTATTTCCTTCATACAAGGGTCAATGTACACTCAAGAGGCCACCTGGCCACCATCTGTTAACAAAGCGTCGCCACACCGGCCAAAACAGCCTTTGTTAACTACCGACCTCCCCTAGGGTCAATATACTACGAAAGATGACTTAGTGTGGCACGTATTTACACATCAGCCGATGTGTGAGTGATGCAAATATAAACGTCGCTCCACTGGAGTTCCAAATCAGTTAAGTGCGAGTCATCAATCAGTTAAGTTCGAGTAATCAATCAGTTAAGTGCGAGTCATCAATCAGTTAAGTTCGAGTAATCAATCAGTTAAGTTCCAGTACGAAGGAAGTTCGCATCAATTCCAGATCAGAAGCACCATCACATATCGCGAGCGCGTCCCTATTTAAGGTTTTAACACTACTTCTTTAATATTTTATATTCACTCATAATTCTTATATTTATTTACAATTGTGCATCTTAGTTTTTCTATTTCAAAACACTTTAAATTATTTATAATGAATCCCATATCAGAAACCTATTCTATTATATCATAAATTGCCTTAAAAAAATATCTTTCTGCATAAACGATTAAACAAATTATTTGAGTAATCTCAATGATAATTTGACCTTGTTAGAGTGTCACTACCCGAGCTAATTACTACCTTAAAATTGAGTAACATGCATAAATAATTTATATACAGATATTGCACCACTTGAGTAGAAAGGACTAAATGATTGCTGTAAGCAGAACCCAAATTATAATCATAATTATAATTTGTTATTTTGGAATTATAGTGATTTGTTAATTATAGAATTTAGTAATTAAAATAGCTGCTAATAAAACTATATTAATTCATTTTAATAATCTTTATAAAATCATAATTATAATTTTTATTTCATGTTATGTTTTTAGTTTCTTTCATTTTACTTTTGTAATTGTTTTTACTTTACATGCTATTTACTTCATTTTAATTTCTGCAGTTTATGATTATCTAGTTTAAGTTTTTTAAGGAAGTTTATTTTCACTTTTTGCTGCTTTCTATTTTACTTACTTATTCTATGTTATTTGTAAGCAGGTACTCTTTCATTTATTTTTTATTTTTTTTAATTTTGCTTTTGCTTTAATTTATGTAAATTGTAAGTAGTAATGATTGATAAAATGTAGCCTGACTCTATTTGTATGGGGAATTCCCCGCAAACAAATAAATAATAAATAATAATACACTTTAAATTATTTGTTAAAATATAGTTTATTTTCATAAATCAGTAGTTCGTATTTCGAATACCAATTCTCTAATCTCTCTAACTAATAACACTTACTCCTCCCTTCAACTTCCGGTATCCATAAAACGATACCAATACATTATTCAAACTGCAGTAAGAGAAAAATTAGTGTTACTGTTTCCCAACATATTTATTTGTTTTTTTTTTTCTTTTCAAATTTATTCTGCCAATCATGTTATCAATAGCATTATCTAAAATATTGTATTTCTTATTTCAGATTCAAGTCGTTTTAATTGTGTGATGCGGTAAAATGGAGACAGAAGAGATTACGAAGCTCGTCGATGGCATCTATAAGGTAAACAAAAAAAATGAGTTTTTATTATTTTGAAATTTGTAAATATCTAATAGTTAGTTATACTTATATAAGATATTCTTCACAGTTGAAGTGTATGGTGGACAATCTAATGGGAGATTGTTTTATTTTCGATTATCATGTAGATTGCTTCGACCTTCGCATTTATAGTTAGTTGCCCCAACTATTAGGTTTTACTGTGCTTTTATTACTTTCTCATATTGCTTTTTAGGAGGAAGTATTATCACGAGCATGTCAAATTTTCAAATTTGACTTTTTTTTTTTTTTTATTATCGGAAATACATATGTTAAGGATCCCCACGATAAAGGGGGAAAAAAATCTAAGATTGAGTTTTTGTGTATGTGAGCGTGCGCGCGCGGGAACAAATTAATTCAAAAACTAAAACCACAGGAAGCACAAATTTTGATATTTTGTTTAGGTACCATCACATAGATCCGCAAAAGTTTGGCCAAAATCCATCATTCGTAAGTGTGCAACTTTCTTGAAAAGTTATTTCCAACAATTTTCATGAAACTTGGAATGCTAGTTGTAGATTGTTGAAGGGGAGATTATTGCACTGCGACCTGAAAGATCTGTTGTGTCCCCTTCCCCCCCCAGAGCCTTCTCAGTGTATGGCCGGTCTCAAAGCAAAGTTCTCTAGCTATAGACAACAATGCCCATCACCGGAAGTGAGTTGTAGAAGCTCCTAGGAAGAGAAAATCTAAGAGCAGCATGCTGGATTCGAAACCGGGATCTCCGCGGTGCTAGTCCAGCGCGCTACCACTCAACTAATCCCTCCTTTCTCCCTTGGTTTATGGCAATTAACCAAGGTCGGAGATCCTAGTTTGTGTACTGTGTTTGTCCTTGTCTGTAAAGAGAAGAGTGTATATAATTTAAGTGTATTGTGTAATGCTCTGATGAAGTGCATGGTGTACTGAGCTATGGTAACCCGTGGGGGCGCGCTCCTCAAGTAAATGCTTGCAACAGATACCCCTTGGGACTAATCTGGGTAACAAGTCATATGGGGATTTTTTAGGGAATGAATAGATGCATACGTTAGCTAATTTAAGCGCCTTTCTCCCTTTCATTGATCTCGAGCCTGCAATTATGGTGTCTTGAGACATATATCTGTCATGGATAAGTTTCACAGCATTCATTCCCATAGATGAATTCAGTGAGTGGTCTAAGAAGAAATTCTCGTAATCTGGACATAAATACGAACAGTCCTTAAGCAAAAGTTTGTAAATGAAGTTTAAATGCTGAAAGCTTATATTGTTGCGAAGTGGAATCTGCTCCTAAAATAATTGTTGTGACGTATGAAGCAAAGGTTCGAAACTGTTCGCCTTAGGTGATTTACTGTTGAGCTAGTACGGGAGAAAGAATGATATGAAACTGATAAATCCCTTTCTTTTTAGTTTAAGTGTATTGTGTACTTTTCTGACGAAGTGCATGGAGTACTGAGCTGTGTTAACCCGTTGGGTCGCTACTCCCCAAGGAACTGTATGCAACAGATATCCCTTGCGGGCTCGACTACTAGTTACAACAACACTAATGGCCAATCCATTGCCTTTCAAATATATTTTTTCAGAAAAATTGATTTTCTTGAAAGGTGCTGTGGAAGATAAAAAGTTAAATTTAAAAAAACAAAAATTATAGATCCTCCCACCTTGGTAATATTAATATACTCATACAATAGAAGCATTATTTTAAATTGTAGCAATTGTTGGCCGCTAGAAATGATCCGATATATGTGTAAAATGGCTGATCCGCCAGGGGTTATCAAAGGAAAACACCAAAATTTTTGACAGTTCCTAAAGAAGCAGGACATCAAAGGTCAAAAAATATAAAAAGAACGACTAAATAATTTTTGTTTAAAGTCTTTTTTTTTTTTTTTTTTTTTTTTTTTTTTTTTTTTTTTTTTTTTTTTTTTTTTTTTTTTTTTTACCTTGTCAAGAATAATTTTGCTTATTACTTTTTTTTTTTTTTTGAATAATTTTTCTAACAATGTAAAAAATACTGAGCTGTATTCTCAGATTAGTAATTAATGACTTCCTTGAAGGCAAAGAGGAAATATTAAATGTTTTTGTAAATTTGCATATTTAGTGAAGATAAATATAGAATCCTAATTTTTATTCAAGTTTTTTTTTTAATTTAATCTAAAATCTCTTTAATCTATAATAATTCTTTATTAACTCTGCTTGGAATTCACATTAATTAATTACTTGTACAAGCTTTTTGGACTGTCCATAAACTTTGCGCATTTGCCTTTCTTTAAACTTTTATCTATTACTTATTAGTACAGTTATTCCTGGAAGTTCTTATAGGCCCCCCCCCCTTATAAAAATGACTTGATAAAACACTAAGCATACTTAACAACGCTATTAAAATTTAATTATAAAGTATACTTCAAAACATGCTAGTAGAGAAGGGAATAGCTAAGTGGTTAGCGTACTGGACTCCCACGACGGAGGTTCCGGGTTCGAATCCGCTGCTGCCTTAGATTTTTTTTTCTTCCTAAGAGTCTCTTCAGGTGATGGAAGTGTTGTCTGTAACGAGAGAACACTGTCCGGAGGCCAGCAGTGCACTGAGAAGGCCTCAAAGTAAAAAAAAAAATATATATAACCTTATAAACTCCCGCACATATACGTATATACAACCAACAAACCAACATGTGTGTGAGTATAACAAACATTACGTTGAAGTGAACTCGTATCACACGAATTTGGTGAATTTGCTCTAACGATAGCTGAAAATCCGAAACCATTTTCAGGAAAAAAATGGAATATGCATGTTACGACGGATAAAATATCAGATATTATCCACCAATCCACATATTCTATAATAATTCTTTCATAAGTTACAATACCTTCAGATATTATGCCATTTATTCATAAAGATTTTAGGTTAATATAAACATAATTATAACTTATTAATTGAATTGAATTGCATTTTTTTTTTTTTTTTTTTCATTGTCATATAAATCATTAATATATTGAGTAATTTGAATTTATATTACTTTTTGCTTTTCAATAATTTCATTATAATTAAAGTGATTAAACTATCGTATGCTAAATAGGGCATTAAGTTTAATAATAATAATTTGTTTGAAAATTGAAAGAAATTCTTTATCCTTTTATATATATATATATAATTGCAACATCTTGATGGTTGTTAAATAATTCGATTTCACTACCGCATATTTATCTATTTCAAATAATACCAAACATAGAATTATTTATCACTTACCTTTTTTTTTTTTTTTTATTATTGCACTTTCTATTTATCTGTGTTATGGAAAGTAGACGCGCATCATTGAACTCTTATTATTCTCTGCACCTTTTAACCGCTTAAAAAAGTAACATATATATATTTACGGTATAATAACAATAAAAATAGAAGAAAAGGCGTGAAAATAGTAGAATATTTTTGTTTCGAATTTCTGTTTCCGGGTTTCTAACTGTTTATATAATAATTTTTGTGATAGAAATTAGATTAGAATGGAGAAAAATTGGCTGGCTATAAAATAGTTGTTGTGTAAACTGACTCTTAATTTTACGGTGAGTCACAAGTTGTTGGTGCATTTTTATTAAATTAAATATGAAGAATGGTTTGTATATAAACAGATTATGGAGATATTTCTTGCAATATTTATGCCACATACCCTCCCTCCTTCGCGATATGTAAGTCGTTGTTCTTCTCAACATTCGAGAAAATTTTATAAAATGAATGAGTTAATTTTTGAAATTCTTATGATTTTTTTACTTTGTTCAGTATTTAATGTAAAATTAAATTTGCCGCCAACAGCATAAAATAATTTTATTTCTGGGAGGGTATTGTACTACCTTGATAATAACTTACTAATTTATTAGGCTGTGTCCTAAGAGTAGAGAGGAAGTAACCTATGCATTTTCTCCTCTCTTCGTCAGTCGCCATTTTAAGCTCAAAGGAGTAAGTCGTTACGCAACACTCCATTGAATCCTATTACTTTTCCATAAAATTCCTGCCAGTTTGGTTGCCCTTAATTGTGAAAACCCAAGTTTCTTATTTCTGGTTTTCCTGGGAAGTGATAATAAACTGGTCCCGTTTGTCGACTTAGCGGCTCGGTTCTCTTGGGCCTGCATAGTTTCATTGTGAAATCACATGTTTGTTACTTCCAGTTTGTTTCCTGCCGTACAGCATCTGGGAGCCCATTTAATTATTATCTACGATCATCAGCCAAATAGCGGAAGAGTATTGTCAAGACTCAAGAGTTGGATGCACATACGTATTATTTCCTTATTCCTATTTTTTCCTCTCTAACGATACGTGGGTCTTCCAACACTGGCAGATGATCTGACCCGTTCCCATGCTGATCCGTTTTCATGTCTGTGTGTGTATATATATATACACGAGTATATATGTATGTATTTGAACAGCATATCTCAAAAACAAAAAACCGTAGAAAATTGAAACTTGATATTCCGTTTAGGTATCACCATGAGATCTGAAACTACGTTATCTATCAAAATTCCTCAACCGGAAGTACCACTTTACTAGTGGATTTTTTTTTTTTTTTTGCGATTTTTTTCAAAAATAACCTTCAAATTTGTATAACAACTGAGCTACAACTTTTATTTTAAACATTTCTGCAGGAAAATTCATTTAAGGGCACTTTTAGGGGGGCGGGGTAGGTTTCATCTAATGTGCTATTTCTCAGTTTATTAGACAATTCTGTCATTTTAAATAATGTCAAATAGAATTAAATATGTTGTTGAAATTCCGAGTTTGAAAGAAATCGGAAGACCGGAAATGCGTTTACTTTACCATTTTAGTAAATTAGTTTTTCACTTTTTTGGTTATATAAACTTAACATACAAAGATCTATAACTTTTATTTAAAACATTTCTCTGGAAAAATTCATTTAAGGGCACTTTTAGGGGAGGGGTGGGGTTATGTTTTGCTCTCAAGTGCTATCATAGTTGATTATTCAATTCTATCATCCAAACAAACTTAATTAGAACTTAAATAGATGGCCAAAATTCCGCGTATCAAGAAAATTAGTAAACCGGAAGTGTTTTTTTTTTTTTTTCAGTTTTCGACGAATTTCATTAAATTTGGTGCACAAACTATAAAATTTATCAATTATAATTTTGAGAACCGGAGTAAGAAAAAGTTGTGTGAGTGTTTCATACCTGATTTTTTAATTTAAGAGGCGCGTCATTGGCGCGCTAGGAAAAGAAAATCTAAGGACAGCTTTGCTGGACTCGAACCACTGAATTGATCTCTTCCTTTTTTTTTTTTTTAAATATATTTCTCTTTTGTTTATAACTTAACAGCAATCAAAGGCCCCCCCAGTATAAATTCCAACATAAATATCTTAAATGAAAATTTCAATTTTTATATTGATTTCATTCCAATTATACAAATATTAAATATTATTTTAATTTTTTGGATGATATAATCAAACAATAAATTGATTAAAAAAAAGTTGTGAGTATGAAACGATATTTAATAATTTCCATCTATAAATAACTCTCTCATACACATAACACTATCAACACTAATCCATAGCCAATTTTATGGATTTACGGAGCAATTTCACGCTTTGCGGATAAATTAAGTGTAGTAATAATATCTACCGTCTGCTTTCCTGTGTAAAGTGGAACCAATACTGGGGATTAGACCATAATCAGTTGAATGTTTCGCTACGTAAAACTTGCAATTTTTTGATTTATATACAAGTATAAATTTTTATTTCCATTGCATAAAACTTTATTCATAATAAAATTTTTAATAAATATTAATTAATAAAAATAAAGTTTTGATTAGTTTTATTAAATTAACAATCTAAAAGTGGGGGCCCCTATCCCACTTCCTACATAACGCAACTTTTATAGTGGGGGATGTATTGTATTATTAATTTTAAAGAATATATCTTTGTTTTAGTTATTTGTTGATTTTTTTTGTTTTTATTGCTGTAGGAACAAACAATCAATAATGCGGGCCTACCCCGATTTGTGGGGCGTTCTGAATTCGAAAAATATGGAAATTAGTCGTCTGACTTAGAGTAGAGAGAGTGTGTTGAACTAATGTTGAATTAATTGCATTCAAATATTTTGGTAATATTATTTTTGGGGGGTGTAGCTGTGCTCTACATAATAAAAATACATAAGACCCAATTTATTATCACTTACATAAATTGAAATAATAAAAATCTTTTAAGAGGAAGGGACCAGGGGATGTTACCATAATAGTTTTTATTAACCTGGAGAATTCTTTACTCAGGTCTAAAGTTCACCTAGGGATCCGGAGAAAGATTTCGGAAGTTGCGGTCAATGAATCGTATGGACTTCACACAACACACTGTATCTTTGCATTTCCTCCACATGTGTGCAATAAATTACCAATAGCCTCAACTATTGTCGTCAACATTAGAAATATAATTTTCGGTTAGTTTTATGTATAGTTTATAGTTTTGCCATCGATACATTATTTTACCTACCTACATTAAAAGCATTGCTAAAATTCCAAATTTGAAGGAAATTTGGTTAACCGGAAGAGCGACTTCCGGTATGTTGAGTTTTTTAAAAAAAAATTCGCAAAATGGCTCGAACAATTTTCTTTAAACTTTGAATGTTAATTTTTTTTTTTATTTCTTTCTCCTTGGGAATCTTAAGTTTTAAAAACTTCAATTGTACCATAATCAAATTTCTGAATGGCTGGGTGGTGCGTTGTCGCATGCGGATCGCTATATAGTCACCACCAACCTTGACCTTAAAACTAACATGTGCATGTACGTAACAATGTACGAGTCTCTTCACTAACCGCATCATTAACGGAAACTATATGCACATAAAATATTCAAGGTTTAAAAAAAAAAAAAAAAAAAAAAAATCTAGCGTGACAAATTTTCTTGGCATTTCAAATTTTGTTCATATATTCTAACATTGGCGATGCTGATTGGTGATATGGTGGGTTGGTGGGGGCAAATGTCACCCTACTAACGATGGCAGGTAGATTTACATTGTAGATATCCAATAATGAACAAACATGAGTTTGAATTTTAACATCTCAGATTATTCAAACAAAACCATCCAAAAACAAATTTTTGTTGCCAGAAAAATATTTCAAATAAAAGTGATAACGTTTTTTTATCTATGCAGCAAGTATTCTAAAATTGTACTTCCGTTAAAACCTATTCTTCAAATTTTGGAATTCTATAAATGCTTCTGTTTATTAATATTGTAAGGTGGTAAAAAACTATATACTATACTGAAGTGATACTGTTCTTCCAGAACCCCCCATAAAACTCAATTTTCCTACGAAAATGTCTCCAATAAAAGTGATAGTTATTTATGTATGTAGATAGTTAAGGAAGTTTAAAGAAAATCGTTGAAAAAAAAAAAAAAATCTGGTGTAAAACACTCATAGAACTTTTTCTTTACTCTAGTTTTCAAAATTGTAATTGATAAATTTTATAGTCAGAATATTAAATTTAATGAAATTCGTCGAAAAAAAAAAACTGTTCAGTAAAAGCGCACTTCCGGTTTACTAATTTTTCTTGAAACTCGGCAATTTTTGACCATTTATTTATTTCTAATTAATTTTGTTTAGATGATAAAATTGTATAATCAACTATGATAGCATTTTAGATGAAACCTAACCCCACTCCTCCCCCAAAAGTGCCCTTAAATGAATTTTTCTAGAGAAATGTTTTAAATAAAAGTGGGGTAGATCTTTGGATGTGTAGTTGATATAACGTTTGAAGAAAATTGTCGGAGCCATTTTTGAGAAAATTGCAAGAAAGTAAAAAAAAAATACCAGAAAACTAAAAAATACATTTTAGTAAAATCGCACTTTCGATCATCCGATTTTTTCCAAACTCTGAATTTCAACAACACATTTAATTCTAATTAATATTGTTTAGTACACTGAAATAGCGCTTTAGAGGATAAACTTCCACCTCCCTCTCTTGAAAGTGCCCTTAAATGCGTATTGCTGGAGAAATATTTCAAATAAAAATTGTAGATCTTTTTATGTGTAGTTGATACTCCAAGTTTAAAGAAAATCGTTGGAGCCATTTTTGAGAAAATTGCAAAAAAGTGAACAAAACCATTTAGTAAAGTGGTACTTCCGGTTGAGGAATTTTGACAGATAACGTACTGCCTGATGCCATGGTGATAACAACACGGAATATCAAGTTTCAACTTTCTACGGTTTTTCGTTTTTGAGCTATGCTGTTTTTTTTTTCACATACATACATACATACACACACAACACACACCACATATATAGACCATTTTCTAAAAACCACTTTTTTGGACTCAGAGGACCTCAAAACGGATATTTTCCGGTGAAAAACTCGATATCGAAAATTTGACACGATTACAATACTTCCTCTTACTCTAGGAGTAAGAGAAAGTAAAAATAATACAAAATTTGTGTCACCATTTTTAAAATCATTTCCAATTGGATGCCATTCAGACACGTAAATAGCGGTTTCCTATCCTGGCCACCAGTGAATATAACAACTGTTATTACTGGCTAAATTAACGGTTTTTTTTTTTTTGGTCTGACCTCTACAGTTTAAAAATAATAAAGGAGAAACTTGTACAAATTAATTTTTTGAATGAAACGTAAAAAAAATATAAAAAAAACAAAAAAATAAAATAAAAACAACGAGACTATATTTTTTTAAAACAAAAAAGTATATATTTCATTCTAATTTTCTTTAGACTTATTATATGTTTTCAAGAGTTGGTCACGCACCATGTTTGCGGTCTCTTAAGAGATACGTAACTAGGAGTCATAAGGGAATTCTTAGTCTAAAGTAAAGATCTGTGGTCCACTGGATGGTATATATATATATATATTGGATTTGTTTTTTTATTCTGTGAAAAAACAAAATTCTCTCTTGTTTGAACAAATATTCATATGTAGCAGAAAAAGCCCTTATCGGTTTCCATCCTTTCACACATGTGTATTCTTGTAGTTCTAACTTTTATGATGTTCATCTGTAACATCATCCCCCCCGTTTGGCTTGACTAAACATTACACATGCCTGTGATGTTGACCTTTTCCTCTGGATAGTCTGTGAAAGCCGGTATGACCATCATCATCCTTTGTCAATGTCCTATGGGAGGATCATGTATGTACACAGAAATATTGGTTTTAATTTTTTTTTTTTTATATTTGACATATACCACTGTCCGTTAGAGGTTGGAAATTCTTCTGACAAAAATTGTATATTGATTTTTAAAATGCCAAGTAAAAAAACTAAGTTTGGTGTGAAACTTGTCATACGATTTCTTTTTACTGTTTTTTTTTTTCAATTCCAATTGAGATTTTTTTTTAAAGCACATTTAAGCCCTTTTAGTATTTTATAGTTAGTAAACAACCAAAAGAATTAACTTCCTTTCAAATGAAATCAATTCTTGGTCTAAAATTTGCTTATTTCTTTGTTGATTAAAAGGTTTAAGTCAAAAATTTCTTTTATCTAATTCGCAGATCTTCCAAAATCCTACTAAAATCAATTATTTCGGATAAATGTTAAAAAAAAAAGGAAATATCTTGTTCCTTTTTTATTTTTTGGCTGCATTTTGTATTGTAGTTTGATTAGGTTGGGAATATTAAACCAGATTTACAGCCAGGTTTTTCTTTTTTTATTTAATTTGCGATTTTACATTCGTCAAATGTCGTTATTTGCTTTACGTTTCGACAATATCTTTTGTCATTTTCAAAAGCTTTTGTATATAACAATGTCTTACTAGTATTATTTGTTGATTAATTTGGAAAATAACTGCATATAATTTTGTTAATTTTTGTTTTCATTCGAGAGGTTTGTTCAGGAGATTTTGCAGAAATGATTTTACTTTGAGATTATTCTAGATCTGTCCTTATTTTGGGTTATTATATCTATCCATTCAACTCTAATATTTGAGTTACCCAAATATGGCTGTATACGAGGGTTAAACTCAACTTAAATAACGACAAAAAAATTGCAAAATACTCAGTAAAAGTAAGCTTTCAAACATCAGCACGTGCACCATTCTGAATAATTATCCAGAAACATCGCTCATTTGAAAATACATAATGAAATCTCCAATACATGTATAGATATAATAACCCAAAATAAGGACAGATCTAGAATAATCTCAAAGTAAAAATCATTTCTGCAAAATCTCCTGAACAAACCTCTCGAATGAAAACAAAAAATTAACAAAATTATATGCAGTTATTTTCCAAATTAATCAACAAATAATACTAGTAAGACATTGTTATATACAAAAGCTTTTGAAAATGACAAAAGATATTGTCTAAACGTAAAGCAAATAATGACATTTGACGAATGTAAAATCGCAAATTGAATAAAAAAAGAGAAACCTGGCTGTAAATCTGGTTCAATATTCCCAACCTAATCTAAAAAAAAAATGAAAGGTTTAATCCTTGTGTAATGGGATCTGAATTATCATACATTCATAGGATCCGAAGAGTGGAGAAGCACATTAAATGAATCAAATTTAGTTATTCCCCACCTAGGCCAGACTAAGAAGGGATAGTTCGATTCAAATAAATAGAACGATAGCAGTACAGTTCAGGACAAGTTTACATCCAGTCAGCAATACCCTTACCTATCTTCTAATACCTTCTCATTATAGCTACTTGTCATCATGATCGCTAGCTTCAGCATCCTTAGCTAGCTCTCAATATCATCATCACTAGCTTCAACAACACAGGCTAGCTACAACAAAACGTAGTGCTACAAATATACATCAGCCAAGCAGCACGCTCAAATTTTTCAGATATGAAAAATATCTTCATGAGAGGGGATAATGTAATGGAGAATCCGAATCATCAAAGATTCATAGGTTCCGAATAGCGGAGAAACATATTAAATGAATCAAATTTACTTACTACCCACCTAGGCCAGACTAGGAAGGCATAGTTCGATTCATATAAACAGAGCGATAGCAGTACAGTTCAGGACAATTTTTTACTTCCCTTCTTATTTCTCAGCCAGTCTGTTTCTCTTTATTATTCACTCGCTACGTAACTTTTATATATTTGTAAAGTCCTTGCAGTTTTTGTATGTTCTTTCATTATACAGTGTTCAGCATATCATCTAGTTTATTGCCCAAAAATCCATTCTCTCTAAATCTCTCTCCTTTTCAAATCCATTATCTATGCAATTAACATTCCAAGTTTAAAGAAAATCGTTAGAGCTATTTTCGAGAAAATTTAATAAAAGTCAGAAATCATTTCTGTGACATTACTATTCCAATTAATAAATTTATATTAAATTTCGATCGATTTTGACGCGGCATATAAAATTATTAATAATTAAAGATAATAATTTTCTGTAAAATAATAATAATAATAATAAAAAAATAGCCTTAACCGTTATTGAAAGTCATCTTGTTTTAAAATAAAACGATTTTTTAAAAGTTTTATCTATTTTTCGTTTGCATATGTAATGTAATTTTGTTTGAAAAATGCTTGTAATACTTTGTGGTGCATGTTGTAAAAAATAAAATGCCTTCACTGCAGTTGTAAAATAAATAAAAATAAAAGATGTTTTGAAGGAACACACATACACCTCACAACAAAACACCACACACAAAAGACAGAGAGAGAGACCATTCGCTAAAGACAGTTTTTCATGCTCACGTGACCTCAAAACATGCATTTTCTATAAAAACTCAGTTTTAGAAATATAACGTGAACGTCATTCACATTCTCGTGCAATATGGAGAATTTTAAATAACTTCATGCTATCAAATTTTTGTATGGAACAAAAGTATGTACTTGCAAATTTTATTATTTTGTTTGATGAAGTTTTTCTAAACCCGCAGGAAAGGAGGAGATCCCATTAATACAATAATTTTTTTGTTTTTAAATGTCTTTAAAATTGCAATGTGTTACAAACGTTTAATTGGACTAATTATAAAAACAAAAACTTGCGAGTAGTACATATATATAACTCGCGTGGACATTGTGGGCGCCCTCTGATTCAAGACCATTTAGCCGTCAATTAATCTTACAGTGTAGTTAGAAACTTTTTTTTAGTTGAAGATTCTGTATTGATGACGAATAGTTGTATAATGGATGAGTTGGGATGGAGAGAATTGGTTTGGTTACAAGACTTGGTTAACACTACAATATAATGATGAGTTTCATTGACTGCCTTGGACTTTACCTTAAAAATGGTAGATTTAGAATGGAATGGGTAATGGACACGTTGTGACTGGTGAACTATCTTCTGAACTAAGTGGTCCTGGCATTTTGTTTCTCTTTCTCTGCTCTCTTGGTTGCTGTTATAGTAGTTGGATGGGGAGTTTGGTTTGATGAGTTAACAAGACTAAGTTAACACTGTAATATAATGATGAGCTTCACTGACTGCCTGGACTTTACAGTAAAGATGGTAGATTTAGAGTGGAAGTGTAATGACACGTTGTGACTGGTGAACTACCTTCTGAATTAATTTGAATTATATTTTCTCTGTGTCCTGTCGCTGTATTTATATAGTTTCTCCCACCCCAGTCCAGTTATGTTACAGCTGGTTTATGGTCTGTCACCTGGTTTACTAGAAGCTTATTCAAATTTTACAGGCTTAAAAGGATCCTTTATATAGATAACCGCAAGTGGTTTTACCCAATTATCTTAGAAACTACAAGTCATTGTTTTACATGACTTTGTTTGGACAGAAATTTACACAATTAATAATTTTGAACCTTTTAAATAGGAATAGAGTATGTGATTATATACAGGGTGTCCCAAGGTATATGGATAACGAGTTTTTCTCGGAAACTAAGATAGCTAGAAAAAAAAAAACTAAAAAATACGTGTCCCCCGTAGTTTTTTTTTGTTAGAAAACCAAATTTAATTTGCAAATTTGTTTTGGTGCTTCCCGGAAGCGGCGTACAGGCACCAACTTCCTTTTTTTAAATGGGGAGGTGTGGTTTTTATTTAAGAAATAGATTTCCTTGAACGGTTTTTTTTTCTTTGAGCGATATTTTACAAGTTATGAATGAAAACATGATTCCTATAAGAAATTTCAAAATGATATTATAACGGTTTTTTTGATTGAATAAGAAGAAAAGTACTATTTTATTATAAATTTTACTCTTCATTAATTACAGATCTTGCTCGAAATGTGGCCTCCACCATTCGAGATGTATTTCTTTGGTCGTAAGGTACAATTGGCAGGAAAAAGCATGTATATATATATATATATATATATATATATGTGTGTGTGTGTGTGAGAGAGAGAGAGAGACAGTGAGAGAGCTTAAGAAAATTAACTGAAAAACTAAAGATTCCTTCTACATGATTTGGCGTTTAAATACTTAACTATGAGACTGTCAATCAAAATCCACGAATGATTCAATCAAATCCATTAATCAGAATTATATGATTTTTACTATAAGATTTTTGTTTTCCAATTTTTGCTCCATTTTCTCGAAAACTATTCAAACAACTATCTCCAAAATTTTCATACTAAATTGCACATTAACAGATTTATAAATTTTATTTGAAATTTTTTTTTTTTTTTTTGTAGAAAATTCATCGGAAAAATTGTTTGTGAGATCTTTCTTGTCATGTTAGGCTTACCATTTCAGGTTTTCCAGGGAGTAATAAAGGCGGCGCCTTAAGACCAACAAATAATATTACAAAGTAAATAATTGGGTATAATTGTTGTGGTTGATTCCGCAAAGCTGGAAAGCATCAGAGATATTTTCCGTGATAGCGTGCTTCCTTTTGTGGTCATCGACCAGTTTCGGGAGTTCGCCCATCATCAGGATGCTTTCTGTCGAAATGTATGATAACGTTGATTTGCACAGAGCAAATTTAGTTGATACATTGGTCTTTAAATGTTTTTTTGTCAACTTTACACAGGCAGTGTTATCTTATTACAGACAACTTTGTCCAAGATAAAAGTTGAGAAAATCTTAGTCCTTGTAACTTATGCTTAAAAATGATTAAAAAAATATTGCTTACTTTAAGTCTGGAAGTTTGATATACCCAGCCTGGATTCAATGAAGAAATGAAATTAATTGTTGACTAATTTAATAAGATTTCATCAACAAAAAAAAAAATTTAATCATTAAACAAACCATTAATATTTATCCAAGAGCCTTAAAAATAAATAATGAAAATATCAATTTAAACCATCATACAAATTTTATCGTACGATTTATGAAAAAAAAGAAGGCCATCTATTAGTTCTGGAACATTATATTCAAATTAAAATGCTCCTATCGAATTCACAAAAAAAAAGAAAGATAAAGAACAAAGTTATATTATTATCCTTTGTATTATCTGGAAAATTACTCTCTGAAGAAATAAGAGCAATGCTGAATTATTTAGGAGAAGCAGATGCAAAAGCAAAACAAAAAACAAGTCTTTGTTTAATAAAAATAAGTATCCTTATTTTAAAAATTGAAATTCGAAGATCAAAAGGTCTAATTGTATTCTTATAGAATTGAAAATGCAAGACCATTTTTCCGCTAAGATTTCAGGTGTGATAAAAATTCGCTACATAAAAAAAAACACTTGAGCCAGTAAGAAGAAAACTAGGGCTACATGAGAAGACACACAAAAAAGAGAAGATTAAAGTAAATAGCACTTAAAAGAAAAGGAATGGAAAATTAAGAGAACGTACTACTGCACAACAATAAAACAGAAACTACAATAATGAGTAACTTGAGGATTTAAAAAAAAATTATCATAGTCTGTTATATTATATACTTACTATTTATTTTAAATAGAGGAAAAAAAAAGAAGAAAGATCTTACGATTTTAGTTATGGCAAAAAGAAGGATTATTCACATATATGTGCCACAACAAATGATGCAGCTGTAGAAATTATTTAGAAAGAATTTGATCATAATATCTCCAAAAACTTAATTTTTGAGAGATTTTAATGTAAAAAACTTGGCCTAATTAAAGATGAATTCAAATTATATGAACTCTATATAATAATGGAGATAGTCCTTATAATAGAATTCATTGATAGCAACAAGCTACTTTTTAATGAACTCTTTATTGCAAAAAAAATGTTTTGAACAGCATGGGCCTTGGAATAAGTTTGAATATGGAAAGATATTAAAAAATTGATTTTTTTATACGTCAACAGGAATGATATTAATTATGGATGTTGATGTATCTTAATAAGTTCACTAGACATAGGGTCTGTTCATAGGACTGTGGGAATTCTGTTGGCAAGGTGAAGGACAAGATTAGTGGTCTTGAAAATTAAAAAAAAAAAAAAAAAAAATCTGAAACTATCAAAGTAGGAGAAAATATCCACTTCAGATTGAGATGAATGAATTTAATAATGATTTAATAAGATTGGTTGGTTAGTTAGAGTTAGATGACAAGATGACTACGATTAAAATATATAACATTAAGCTGTTGCGAGACTATAAAAAAAAAATGAAGAGAAACATGAATTATATTAAATTTAGGAAGAATTAATTGGCTGTTAGAAAGCAAAATTTAGACATGTAACTAAAAAATATGTTCAGGAAGATGAAAGAAATAAAATCATATAAATTCATTTTCCAGTAACAATAAAACACAGAATACTACGATTAGGAGATAAACAGGAAAATTTTTGTTGATAAGCTGATGATGGGAATGAGAACCTAGGTTTAAATAAAATAAATCCTGTTCATTTCAATTGTTTGGCTAGAAATAATAGCAAAAATAATGGTGGTCCATTCAATAAAATCAAAAAAAGGGAAGGCAAAAAGCATCCGTCCGGATATTGAGTGACCTGGGGAAGTGATTATGGCTGGAGCTGAAACGGTGGCAGCTCACTACCTAACACATAGTATCTATCAAATTAACCCCGTTGATGACGCCGTTCTGATCACTAAAAAAAATTAATGACTAGCGATTTAATATATTCCTGTAGATTGGAACGCTGGTAAATATCCCCCCCCCCTCCCGCCGATAAATGTCAAATTTATACAGTTAACTGACCCTCCAGAGAATATGTTATTGGGTGAAGATTGAATTTCATAGTATGAAGAGGATGATTTACTTGGGTCATGAATTAAGCAACAGCGGTTGGAATGCCGGAAATATTGAGAAATTGTATATTCGGTTGGAAAAAAATGGATTAGCTTCAAACATGATGCCAAATCTAACACGGATATAAAGTTAAAAGCTAAGCTTTGGGATAAACTAGTTTTGCCTGTTGTAAGTTGATGATTGTGAATGTTGGACTCTGAATAGCAGAACGATCTAATAGCTTAAACCTTAGTGAGGGTAATGGAGATATTACACATTAGGAATTATTAAAGAGCATAGATACAAAAATAATATGAGGTTCAGGATCCAGACAGAGTCAGCAGATAATATAAGAAGGGCCACAAAATAGAGGTGGAATTTGGCAGGTGACTTAATTAGATGAGGAGATAGATGATAGACTAAAAGTGTAGGATCCCCAATACAGTGGAAAAGAAGCAAGAGGTGTCCCAGCTACTGATTAGGACAATGAAATGAAGAAGAGACACGAATAGAGTAACCTAGGACAGGATAAACAATAATACCTTTATTTATATATTTTTAATTTAAGGCGGCACGTCAACATATGGTTATTGGCGCCCAGAGCCTTCTCAGTGCACTGCCGGCCAGTGTTCTCTCGCTACAGACAGCACTATCCATCCCCTGGCAGTGAGCTATAGAGGCTCCTAGGAAGAAAAAATCTAAGGGCAGCACAGCTGGACTCGAACCCGGGTCCTCCGTCTGGGAGACCAGTGTGCTAACCACTGAGCTCCTAAAGATACCTTTATAAATTAGAAAATAAAAGTTATATTTAAATTGATAATTCATGATAAACGATTAGGATTATTGTACTACAAAAGCTACTTCGCTGCTTACATATAAAATAAATAATTTGGATTAAACAAAAACAAAAGACAATTGAACTAACTTCAGTGAAGTTCGCTTTTCTATAGATAAAAGTTTTCTCTAGAAGAGATATATAATTTATTTTTGTTAATAAATAAATAAATAAATAAATATTTTATGTTATAATATATTTCTACATAAATAAAGATTTATTAATATTATTATTAATATTGTAACATTCTTTAAAAGAAAGATAAAAATTCATTCTTGTTTTTACATAATATTTTAATCACTAGTTTGGTGTGAGGTGATTGTGTATTTAGTAATGAATTGTTAATTAAGCATTAATTTGATTAATACCTGGAATTTGGTGTCTGATATCTGTTTATAGATCTTAGCCTTTACCAGTGGTTCCATTTTCATGAAATCACTTATCCGCTTATTCTATCTGAAGATTTAATTTTTGAGTAGTTTCACTTGTATTATCCTTTTAAATCCTGAGACTCATATTTATGCAAAACCTCGTATTCCTTACTAATTTTTCTTCCCTATATATATATATAGAGCCTTGCAGTATGAACCTTGCATTATTTATACAGAAATTTAAATTGATAATACCATTATTTCAATTTAATACGGACCTGGTCTCTCCAAGAATATTGTAACATATTATTCCGCTGGCTTCTTGCAATAATTGATCAGTTCGCATTGAAAATTTCTTGGATATTACAAAACAAGCTTTTTTTTTTTTGTTAATTACAGGTGCGTGGAAATGTCCAGTGCATGGGTATTATTTTTGATTTTGCAAACAAAAATGCAGTTTTCTAAAGTTTCGGTTTAAGAAAGCATGCAAGAAATTTTTCCAAGATAGTCTTTTAATAGCTCAAACGTATTTAGTAGTATTTTTAATTTCTTTTACATTTTTTTCTAATATTAACTGCAAAAAAAAAATCATAAAACTAATGTACAAACTTTTTTACATTACAATAAACCCACTTTATTAGATACTTTCGCATCATACAACAATAATACTGAGAGTATTGGCCATTATTGTTGCACTTTTCTATAGTTAATGTAGCAAAAAAATCTATAAATCATATTCCAGATTTAAGCTGCCATATTTGTAAAAATATATCGAAAACTCTTTTAATCTTGTGATTATTATTAATTATTTGATTATTTTTTTTTTTTAGTGTCCTCACGCGTTGGTCTAGTGGCTAGCGCACTCGCCTTTCTTGCGAGAATTCAGGTTTCGATTACCGTGAGGGCAAAGTCGGTGTTGACCGAGCATCGTGATGAAAAGTGGGAAGCCACAGTTAGTAGCGCCCTAGGTAGCGAAGGCCCGAACTAATTGGCGTGGTAACTTTGGCGTCTGGCAAGTCCTGGCCCTTCATGGGCTGCTGCGCCATAGGGTTTCTTTCTTCTTTTTTTTATTATTTTTATTTACTAAAATTAATTACTATGTGAGTTAAATAATATTGTTCCATTATTATGAGTAAATTGATTTTATTGCCTATTACAATATACTTCAAATACCACCAAACATATTTGCCAATCTTTCATTTTTATTCAATTAATGATTTATTGAAATACTTACTACCTGGGTTGTTGGTAAAAGTATAAGGTGAACTATGTCAGTTCATCAAAAGCTTCAAGCATGTCATTAAGCACTAGATAATTAGATGGTAGAATCAAGCATTGATAAGTTATCAACGTAGGTGATTGGTGTTATTGTGTTATTGGTGTATTTACATAAATCTATATAATTATTTGTCAAATAATACAACTGTATAATATTATGGATGTATGTCTATCTCTGTGTGTGTGTAAGACCATTTCGATACTGGTGGCAATGAGAGAGAGGGGACTGGATTGTGCACTTTGATTGGCACCTTAACTTTTATTAAGAAATTATTATTAGATATTATTGTATTGACCATATAAATGGATTAATATCTAATTAAACGTCTCATTAAATAAATTAAATATTTTACTGATGTTTGCCTATAATATATGTATATATTCTTATTAAAGACGTTCTTTATGTTGCATTCTCTAATTCCAAGACATCACGCCATTATTTTGTTGTTTTATTAAACTCTTATTGTGGTTCAAAACAATAGTTTTCTTTTCTTTCTTTTTTATAATTTATGCATTTATCTCCCGACAAAAATGCTCTTTTTTGTTTTTCTTCAAAAATAGTCCACATTTAAATTCTGTTGTGTTTTTGATTATTTTAAGTTAAATACTTCAATCGTCATTGACTTTTTTTTTTCTTTTTTTTTTTAAATATCACTTTAGAGCGAGGCGTTTTAGCGGGACGAATATTCATTCATCATCTAAGACTATGAAAGTTTATAACGGTCGATTTTTTGGGCTTATTGAGAAATTGGATAAATTTTTTACTTTCTTTTATTGCTATAGATTGAAAATTACTCCGGAAGTACAGTTGCAGATATTGCTGCGAAGATAATCAGATTTTCGAAATCGAGTTTTCATTAGGAATAATGTTCTGAAATTTTCTCAATAAGTAACAACTGTTTTTAGCGATTAACCTGTTTGTCTTTTGTTTTTTTCCCTCTCTCTCTCTCTCTCTCTCTCTCTCTCTTAATAATTGAAGAAGAATTTATTTTTTTACATTTCATGAGTAGTAAATTATAATATTACATATTATATATTAGTCATACATTTCATGTTTACTTTTTCACTTATTCATTGCTATGTACACATTTCTTATAAACCTAATATTACATAACAACAAATTGTTTGAATTCAACTCTTAATATGACATAAAATCTTAATTAGTCATAAATGAAGATAAGATAATTATAAATAAAGGCTTTTTTTTTTTTTTTTTTAACTCATAAAATCTACAAAATCAATTTTTTTCAATAAATTTTTTAATAGATTCTGGTTATAAATTATTTGAGAGGAAGTCAATGTGAGCAACCGGTCAAATCATTCTAAGGAGTAAGATTTTTCTTAAAAGCTACAACACTCTTTGTGGTTTACGAATTTACAAGAATATAGCAATAAATTATCAAATGTATCGACAGAATCCCCCCCCCCCCATTTCTTGATGGGTGGCTGACACGAACATGTCCTGACGGTATTTGAGTTTGTTCAAAAAAAACTGTCCTTGCCCAGTAACTTTCAACCTAGTTTTTTAACGTCCGGAAAAGCATTTTTGTCAGAGTTTCCAGTTTTTTTAAGTCCTGCCAGTTTTTTCTCTTAATTTCTTTCTTACGAGTGACTGAAGAGAATGTTGGTGTTTATTTTATTTCAAAATGTTCTTTAATAGATTTTTCATTCGTGAAACGTTCGGCTTCTTTTTCATTTTCTTTTTTAGATTCTAAATGGTCCCTTATCGATTGAACACAAACGGAATGTTTTGAATAAATGATAGACCATCTCTTTTTTTTTTTTAAATGAAGTCTAGAAGAGAATAATGTTTTTTTTTTGTGTGTGTCTTCTTAATGTTAAACATTCACCATTCCGCCCGACTTGATTATAATAACTTGATGCTATTATGGGATATAAACATTTATTACACCATGGCAACATCTCATCTAATGCTAATATTTCTGCCTGATTATTTAAGCAATCAGCTACCAGCCTATCCTGTTGACAATGATTAAATATCCTGGATGATTAAATAGCAAAAACCATCCAGTTTTTTCTTTTCTATTTTTTTTTTCTCGAGCCTGTAAATATAATAAAAGGGTGGTCGGTATCTTCTCCCAATTGTTCTGGTTAATTATTTGTTGGCTGGATTGTGCCAATAACGATAAGCTTTTTGGGGGACCTAAATTATTTTTTGGATATGAACGTTGTTCTGTATACATCCTTTTTCAATTTTATATCGTTTTTATGTCTAGCCTTTTTCTATGCATATTAGTATTTTTCCATCCAGTATAGTAAGCAGCTGAATAAGAAATAATACTGTATCCGCTAAATAATTCGTATGACTTGAATGTCATGAACTGAAATGAGCAATTTTTCCTTATTATATTATCCTCTAAGGGCTATTCACTCAATGTATCCTTTTCGTTGGAAAATTCTCTAATGTTTGTTTCAGTTGAATTTTTTTTTATCGATGTGCCCTCCAGGTTGTCCTCATTTCTTCTACATTTTTTTTTTGAGATTTTCGCCTTCGAGGTACAGGTTTTTTTATGTTTTTTTTTCTTCATTAATCATTTTCGCGTTATTTGAATAAAGATTTATTTATTTAGATAGAATTTTATTCTGATTTTTTTAACGCACACTCACTTTAATTTTAAACAATTTATAGTTTTCTTTATTTTCTACTACTTTGCCTTTTTTTATATTAGATAATATAATTAAAATATCATTAGCAAAACCAATTACATCTACAAACAGTAGTAATATTGGACTGTATTTGAAGCATTGTTATCAAAATTATTAAGGAAACATCTAACTTTGTATGCTTAGATGTACTTTAACACAGAAGAACTGATAACTATCTTATCTGAATGTGCCTGCTTGCAGATAGATTGCAGCTGCAGGTAGTGAATACTTTTGTTGTGATATATGATTATGTTTTCTATTTTATTTCTGATAAATATTTGATAGCAATGCATTTTGCCATTTCATTGTCATTATCCTCATTTGGAGTTGTCTTATATTTTATTATAAGGGAACTTTTATTATTATTATTATTATTATTATTATTTATTTACTTTTTTATTTTTAAACCAAGATTTTACCTAAAAATTTTCGTAACAATTTATGAAAATTAGCGATCATTTAGGTTATCTTGATCGCAATACCACACTCGCAAGAATCTTGACTCCTATTTTTGCTTTTATGAAGCCTTCAGTGGGGCTGCTTTATATAAATATGGGGGGCCTCCTAGATATATACGCTTCCTCTAGAGTCGCCCCTGTTCATGTTGTTAGACTGGGATCCCCACAAGATGTCCAAGATCCCTGAAGAATTAGCTAGTCTTATTTCACCTTCTAGGGTATAAGGTACTTACTTGAAGGTAAGTTATAGGATTTAATTGTCTTAAATTACACTATACCATCAGTTACTTATATATTTAAAAAAAATAAGGCTCACCTCCTTGATCTTATGGTTAATTTTTTTATATAAAAACAATATCATATAATATGAAATTGAAATCATAATAAAAATGCAATTTTTAAAAAAAAAAAAAAAAAAGCATTACTCTTAAGATTAAAATTTATTCATTTCATCATATATGTTTCATTTCTAAAGCCCCTTAATGTTCTACATGAACATTTGGTACCATTTATAAAAACAGTTGGCACTAATTGCATCATTCATAAACCTGTCCAAGCTATACATTATTAATTAACTAATATATTATAGTACTCTATTGATTGCAGAACAAAGTTAAAAAAAACATCTGGTCGTTTTTATTTCATTTAGTAAATAGTTATTTTTGTTAAATAATATAGTACTTTATTGTTTTATCTAACAATTTAGGCATATGTTAGTATATTTTAACAATATAGTTCAAATGTTGGATGGGATATCTTTCTTGGAAAGGAATTTAATTTATTCTTTTCATAGTTCCCTTTTATGTTAAACAAAAAAAAAAATCTGGTGTCAAACACTCACACAACTTTCCCTTAATCCCATTCTCAAATTTGTAATTGACAAATTTTATAATCTGTGTACCAAATTTAATGAAATTAGTCGAAAACTGAAAAAAAACTGTTTAATAAAAGCGCACTTCCGGTTTACTAATTTTCTTGAAGCTTGGAATTTTGGTCATCTATTTATTTCTAATTAATTTAGTTAGGATGATAGAATTGTATAATCAACTATGATAGCATTTTAGAGGAAAACATAACCCTACCCCTCTCCCAAAAGTGCCCTTAAATAAATTTTCCCAGAGAAATGTTTTAAATAAAAGTTGTAGATCTTTGTATGCATATTTTATATACGATGTTTCAAGAAAATCGTCGGAGTCATTTTTTTTTTTAGAAAATCGCGAAAAAGTGAAAAAAAAAAAAAAAAACATTTCAGTAAAGTGGTACTTCCGGTTGTGAAATTTTGACAGGTAACGTAATGTCTCATGGTGATACCTAAACAGAATATCAAGTTTGAACTTTTTATGATTTTTCGTTTTGAGCTATGCTATTCATATACATACATACAAACATACACAGACCATTTTCTAAAAACCACTTTTATACTCAGGGGACCTCGAAGTGGGATATTTCCGGTGAAAACTCGATATCGAAAATTTGACACGATTACAATACCTTCCTCTTACTAGGGGAGTAAGAGAAAGTAATAATAATGAGATGTTTATGCATACGGCAATTGACAGAGAATCTTTTTGAAGAAAAAAAGAATTTTTTGTTGGTCTACGTATCGGGTACCACTACTGCTGTCCTTCTTGAGGAGCTCTTGAGGGTAGGAGAAAAGAAAGTACGTTGAGAACGTTAAGATTGATTTTTCCCTTGTATGCAGTTACCATTTCAACTTAAACTAAAAATCAATATAGTCTTTTTTGAGAAAATCCGCCCCCCCCCCAAACACAAAAACCTATTCTATAATATCACACTTCCGGTTAACCGATTTTCTTCAAATTTGGAATTGTAACCAATGCTTCTAATGTTATTAATATTATATAGATAGTAAAACCATATATCATACTAGTATGGTATTTTAGAGGAACTGTTCCCCTCAGAACCAGCAAAAAATAAATTTTTCCCCAGAATTCCCCGCAAATATGTTTCAAATAAAAGTTGTAGATCTTTGATGCGTAGTTAATATAGGAAGTTTTAAGAAAATCGTCCGAGCCATTTTTGAGAAAATTGCAAAAAAGTAAAAAAAAATCAACAAGTAAAGTAGTACTTCCGATGGAGGAATTTTGACAGATAACGGATTGTCAGATCACATGGTGATACCTAAACGGAATATTAAGTTTCAATTTTCTACGGTTTTTCGTTTTTGAGCCATGCTATTCACATAAACACATACACATACATACATACACACACACACACACACCAAAAATCACTTTTTTGGACTCACGGGACCTCAAAACGGATATTTCCGGTGAAAACTTGATATAGAAAATTTGACAGAGTAAGAGAAAGTAATAAAATAATCTGATTTACTCTTACCGCAATTATACAATTAAAATTCAAGGAATTTTTTTTAAATTTCTATTTTTATTAAAAGTAGTAAGTTGCCCTAATATAAATGTAATTGCGGTTACAAGATGGACCTCAAGTACATGGAATGTTATACTTGAATGTGAATTATATTGTTGTCCAGACTGCTGAGCTTCGATCAAAAGACCAAAAAGGTAAATCTAACGTCAAAGAATTTCTGTAAGATGTAAAAATGTTTCAAATAAAATTGATGTTTATACGTAAATATGTAGTTAGTAATTCAACGGTTGAAGAAAATCATTTGTAGCGGATATTTCTATAAATATCGACAATTCAAAAATTGTTGAATATGTGGATGGGCCCGCAATATTGCATAACATCTGATATTTATCCATCGTAACATGCATATTTATATTGTTCCTGACCGGTTTCGGATTTCCATCTATCATCAGGGCAAATTCACAAAAGTTCGTTTAGAGAGTTCACCTCAACGTAATGTTTCTGTTACACTCACACTTGTTAGTTGTATATATATGTGGGGAGATTGTAAGGTTATGTTAGAGGTTATCCAGCAGACCCACCCACATTTTCTAATATAATTATTTTTTTTTAACATTTTTTTCAAGTAAAAATTTCAAAAAAAATTCTGAGGCAGGTTTAACGTTCGCCTTTTATCTAATGGTTCCTTTAACTAATTTATACGATTTAAAAAAAAAAAAACTATTCCAATTTTGGAGAAAATCGATTGATTTATTGAATAAATTGTCTTGATAAGTTTTTTGCCTTTGTTTTCATCACAAATGGGGTTTCTTTATACCTGATATACTAACAACAAAGTATATATAGATTATCAATTTTGGTGTGAAATATTTTTCCAAATAAATCAGGTTTAGGCGAATTCTGAGAGAAGCTGAGGTAAGGTGTGATGGCATGTCACAAGTCAAATTAGTTCCCTGCTATCCGCAAGGAACGCCAAGGTCGTATAAAAGGAAATGAAGCCACCCAAGGGTTGGGGATGAAGCACTGCCCCCTAACACAGGGGTCTAAATTGAAGGAAAATAGGACAGTGGAAAGCTATTCTATCACCATCTTGAAGAACGAAGACACTTTCCTTGCGATCAACCAACCACAAATATCCAGTCTACTCATCAGCGACTTGCCTATCTCTCTGACTCTCATTGAGTTCTCTCCCTGTCTCCTAATCTCTTAAGTCAAGTCCTTAGAATCATAAGTGTATATATATAAACACATTCTGATGGCAGCGTTGTTCAAACCCAAGATAAGTCATTTATAAAAGAATGCAGCGGGAGTTTCAGGGGTTTAAAATTAATAACTAAATACTATTACTACTGCACTGTAATTAATATATATACGCTTATGATTCTAAGGACTTGACTTAAGAGATTAAGAGGCAGGGAGATAAAATCAATGAGAGACTGAGAGATAGGCAAGTTGCTGATGTGTAGACTGGATATTTGTGGTTGGCTGATCGCACGGAAGGTGTCTTCGCTCTTCAAGATAGTGATAGAATAGTTGTTGTGGAGGTGTTGGTTCCGCAGAGCTGGAAAGCATCAGAGACATTTTCCGTGGTAGCCTGCTTCATTTTGTGGTCATCGACCGGTTTCGGGCGTTTGCCCATCTTCAGGATGCGTTTGTCAGACAGTGTGATATTTACAGACTTGCACAGAGCAAATTCAGTTTATACACACCATAAGTGTGTATAAACTGTGTGTATACATATAAAAGTGTGAGTGTAATGTACTTTTATATGTAAATTTTATATGTGTATTTTATATGTAAATTTTACTTTTATATGTATAAATTTTACTTTTATATGTGAGTGTAACGTAATTTTATATGTAAAAGTGTGAGTATACATATAAAAGTGTATATACACTCTATAAGAGTGTATATACTGAATTTGCTCTGTGCAAGTCTGGTGTTATCACACTGTCTGACAAACGCATCCTGAAGATGGGCGAACGCCCGTAACCGGTCGATGATCACAAAATGAAGCAGGCTACCACAGAAAATGTCTCTAGTGATAAATAATAGCCTTCCACCTTTTTTCCTTCCATTTAGACCCCTGTGGTACGGAAAGTAGGACAGTGCTTCATCCCCAACCCTGGTGGGTTGGCTTTCGTTTCCTTTTTATACGACCTTACAGTTCCTTGCGGATAGCAGGGAACTAATTTGACTTGTGATATGCCATCACAAAGGTCGCTTCCCTTTGAAATATCATTTTCTTTTATTTTAGGTTCTCACATATAACTAATATTGAAGGCAACAAAAATTTAACTATATAACAGAAAGTCATATAATGTTCTGCTTTTTATTTTATTTTTTATATATTTTAATTTTTTTTTGAAGTTTTAATTTTGACAGTAAAAGATTTTTAGACATCTTGGTCAGTTTTATAATCAATTGAAAAAGCACTTCATTATTAAATTATTTTTTTTCAATAATTTCATTTTATTGGAATAAAAGTGAAGATTGATAAAAGAAATTAAGTGATAAATGCAAATACTATTGAAATGGGGAATGTATATATATATATATGTAATGAGATTCAAATTATTCTAATTATTGTTATTGTTAAACTGTTTGATAATATATTACGTCATAAATGTATGTTTATGTTAATTAACTAAAGATAGTAATATTAATTATTATAATGTTATACGTAATTAATTATTTACTAACAATACCATTACATACACTGTAATGCAGAGTTGAGGTATTTTTTTTTTTTTTTGCTTGATAAAGTCGTATCTTCCTTACTGCTTTGTATTTATTTCAAGTTATCTTATGTTGCACTTAGTATGCTCTGTTTGGTTTGATTTATGTTGTAATGTAATAATAATTCAACTATGCGCCGGTTTTTAGTCTCATTGGAATGGATTAGCACATTGCTCTCGTTATGCATGTAAAAATTATATTGGATTGATAAATTTGTTTAATGGAATTTTAGAATTTCTAATCCCTCCCGCCCCCACACACAATTTATATTAGTTTTCTCTTTACTACTTAAACAGGATTCTGCAAAAATTTCGAAATTGAGAATCACTAGTTTTGAGTTGTCTTGAATTATCTACTTTTTTTCTCTTTCTTTAAGGATTAGCTTGAATATGTGTATGAGAATATGTAGATTTTAGATTGCTGTAGGGGATTATCGCACTGCGATCTGAAAGATCTATTGTGTCTCCCGGAGCCTTCTCAGTGCACTGTTGGCCTCTGAGCGGTGTTCTGTAGCTACAGACAACAGTGCTCATCACCGTACAGTGATTTGTAAAGGTTCCTAGGAAGAAAATCTAAGGGTAGCATCATAGCTGGACTCGAACCCCGGTCTTCCGTGTGGGAGTGCAGTACACTAACCACTTTGGGCTATCCCCTTTCCTTTGTACTTTATTTTATAACTAATTTATATGTACCAATTACTGTTATTATTATAAATAACAGCTATTATTTTAAATAGCTACTATTATAATAATAAAGTTAGATTTAATTTCATATTCTGTGGTAGGTACTACAGGATATATAAACAAAATATAAGATTTATTTAGAGCTCTAATAATTATCTTATTATGTATATATACGTCCCAGAATTAACTGCTGAGTAGATATTACCCTCGTATTTAGAACGATATACTTCCGGCACAGTAGTTCCTCCATAAGATGAACTAAGCTGGTTTCCACATCTTCATTACAAAGAGAGTTAATTAATGTTTAGTTACTTCCAGATGTATTTATGTATATATTTTACACATATATGGAAGTAATTTTGTAATATATATATATATATATCTATATATTTAATATGTAATTTATGAATTAATATAATTAATATTATCATGGGACTACTTATCTATTATTTATTTAACACTTTTTCTTACTGCAGACCTCCGCGTTGCTAGTCCACCGTGCTACTACTAAGCTAATCCCTTCCTTCTCTCTTGGCTTACGCCTATAAACTAGGGACGGAGACCCTAGTTTGTGTACTGTGTTTGTCCTTGTCTTTAAAGGGTAGTTTGTATAAAACTTGGGAAAACCGCTACTTATAATTTATTGAAAGAAATGTATGGCCGTGAATGTTTATCGCGTGCACGTGTTTTTGAGTGGTTTAAGCGTTTTCAAGATGGCCGAGAAGACTGTGAAGATGATTTACGCCCGGGTCGCCCCAGATGACAATATCGAAACAATCGGTAATCTGGTTCGATCTGACCGTCGGTCAAGTATTCGTGCGATAGCTGAAACTGTAGGAATTGACAAAGAATGTGTACGGCAAAATTTTACATAACAGTTTTAACATGAAAAAAGTGTGTGCCAAAATGGTGGCTAAAATTCTCACGTTTGAACAACAAGAAACTCGCAAAAATCTTTTGTATTGGCACTTTAAATGCCATTGAAAATGACCCAGACTTATTGGAAAGGATAATAGCATGTGACGAATCGTGGTTTTTTACTTATGATCCCGAAACGAAGCGCCAATCCATGCACTGGAAATACCCAACTTCACCGAGAGCCAAAAAAGCAGAGAATAAGCAAATCAAAAATTTCAAAGAAATGATGATTGTTTTTTTCGATATTCACGGGATTGTGTACCTTCACTGGGTTCCTGTAGGTCAAACTATTAATCAACATTACTACCTTTATGTTCTTGCTGAACCCCATGAAAGAATAAGCGAAAAATGACCTGAATTGTGAAAAGACAAGTCAGGGGTTCTCCACCAAGACAATGCGCCGGCTCATTCCGCATTGTCTGTCAAGAGGTTTCTAGCCAAGTACAGCATCCCAGTGCTCGACCTCCGCCTTATTCGCCGGATCTTACACCGTGCGACTTCTATCTGTTTCCTAAGGTGAAATCTGCATTAAAAGGAACAAGATTTGAGTCTGTTGAGTCTGTCTGAAAGAGAAAGCGGCACGCGTCCTGAAGGAGCTGACAGAAGAAGACTTCCAGCACTGTTTCAAACAGTGGAAGATTCGTATGGAGCGTTGTAGGGATAGAGGAGGGGTGCATTTTGAAGGTGATAATAAATAAATATGTATGGAATCAAAATAAAATGATGTACAGCGTCAGTCTCGTTATTTAATAGCCACAGCTCGTAGTTTAAGTATATTGTGTACTGTTCTGACGAAGTGCATGGAGTACTGAGCTGTGGTAAGTGCATGCAACAGATACCCCTTGCGAGCAGTATGAGAATTAAAACTTGATTTACCATTTACGTTTGGGTATACCATTTTGAAATCCGACACAAAGGGTCTGTCAAAAATCCTTTTATAGTATTGTTTTTAATAGAAAGGAATTTTAGAAAATTTGGGTTTTCCACTAAACAGTCTTTATTTAATAGGATGTCTTTAAACATGTATTAAATATTAACAAGAATTTAAAATTAGGTTCGCCTAAATTTTGAATTTGAAGAAAATGGGATAATCAGATGTCTGAATTGATTTCTCTAGTTTTCTCACGACCTTTTTCGAAAAATGATACCACTCACTTCATACTAGTAGTACTCGATACTTTCTAGTTCCCATGAATTTTAAAATTGACACATTTTACTGGAGAAAAGGGATTTTCATGGTTTTGAGAAAATATTCCCTAATTAAAAGAAAATTTGGTCAATTAGAAACTCATTATTATTGTATCAAAAGAAAATTGTGTGAAATGGTTTAAAACTGGATTTTTCCCAATATATATTCATATCATTAAAAAAAAAAAAAAAAAAAAATTATTTAAGAGAGAAGCGCCAACTTTAATAAAAGTCTCAAACCAAACGATGCTACACCTACCCCCTTACAGCTTCCTTCGTCTGTTTGGAAAGCTAGTACCGTTAACTAATTCCATATTACCCAATACAAATTCTGTACAGACATGCGAGAGACTGACATAGCAAAAAAAAAAAAAACCTTTCATCCTGTTTTATTAAAGATGCTGTATTTGCGATAATTTTTTTTTTTTTTTTTGCTTATTTTAAAAGTTTATTAATTTTTATTAATGAATAACCTTTCATGACCTGGTGAATTTTCTAAGTAATAGCCGAATAACACTGCATATTTTATTTCTAGAAAGTGGTGGTAAAAATTTACCTGATCATTTAAGTGCACATACCAAAGTGGTTGCATAGTAGTATTTATTAAGGAAATATGTTTACCTACTTTAGAATAATAATTATAAGTTACACGTGACATAGTTTGTTGTTTTCCTATTATATATATATTTGCATAGTTATTGCGTTTTAAACCATATCTAATAATTTTCCATTTTATCCTTCACTTAATTCTATTGATAATTTATCTTATTATTTTTACTTTCTCTTACTGCTAGAAATAAGAGAAAGCATTTTGATTGTATCAAATTTTCAAAATTTAATTTTCACCACATGTATACGTATACATGTTTTGAGGTCCTCTGAGTTAGAACAAAAAAATTTTTCAGCGCATGATCTGTGTATGTTGTGGATGTGTGTGTGTGTGTGTGTGTGCGTGCGTGCGTGCTCCTTT
Source organism: Triatoma infestans (assembly GCA_011037195.1). Lineage (NCBI taxonomy): Eukaryota > Metazoa > Arthropoda > Insecta > Hemiptera > Reduviidae > Triatoma > Triatoma infestans. Next base: position 29,284 of record JAAEAF010002475.1, on the reverse strand, counting down.
ACACGATAGAAACGTATCACTTTTATTTAAAATTTTTCCAAAAAAAAAATTAATTTTAGAAGTGTTTTGAAAGTTTTTCAGTTTCGTTTAAAATTTGAATTGACGGTACGTGTTGTTTCTTGAATCAGAGGGTGCCCACTATGTCCCATCCAGTATATATATATAAACCTCATCATCACCTTTTTTTATGACCAGCCTAATTAAAATGATTCTGAGCATTGCAATTTTAAAGAATTTTTTTTTTTTTAATGAAATTGCATTAATTGGAATATAATGGCAGTGAGAAGGAGAGGGAATTAGGAAGAATGAATTTTTAGGAATAAGTTTAGAAATAAACTAGTTGATATGTTGAACACTGTATAATAAAATAGAAACACACAAACTGCAAGGACTTTACATTTAAGGTAGCGAGAGAACAGTAAGTAAGGTGAATGAGAGTATAATATAGACAGACTGGCTGTGTAATTAGAAAGTAAGTAGAGAAGGTTGCTGACTGGATGTGCTGTTGTTGAAACTGTTGTAAAATTGTCCTGAACTGTTCTGCTCTATATATATTAATCTAAAAAAAAAAAAAAAAAAAACCTATGGCGCAACAGCTCATTGAGGGCCAAGGCTTGCCAGACGGCGATTTGTATTGGGGGAAGTGTGGTAAACACGCCGCAGTTCCCACGCCGTTTAATTCTGGCCTTCGCAACCTAGGGCGCTACTAAATGTAGCTTCCCACTTTTTATCACGATGCTGGGTCAACACTGACTTTGCCCTCATAGGAATCGAACCCTGAATTCTCACACGAAAGGCGAGTGCGCTAGCCACTAGACCAACGCGTGAGGTCATATATATGGTTCTTTATTAATTATAAAATAATTTACCCTCCCTAGACGCCTAAGTGGGGAATAACTAACTTTTGATTCATTCTATGTCTGCTTCTTCGCCCTATGAATCTTTAAAGATTCTGATTTCATTACATCGATTAAGAGAAAGTCGTGTCTGTATTTCACGTTAGATATTTTTTCATTGAATATTTTTTATCTTTTAACTCATTTCAAAGACTTTGTTTTAATTTAAAAATAAAAAATAAAAAATAGGGAGTTTGACATAATTTTAAACTTTAAGTTACTTAAGTTTTGCTAAGGTTTAGTGTTAGAGGGCACTAGCACGTAAACAATGTAATAAATGTTAACGCAGATAGCGAGATGATAATAAAGGGGAAAGACTGGCTGGCTAATTAGAAAGTAAGTAGATAGGTTGCTGACTGGATGTACTGTTATAGAAACGTTCGTAAAACTGTTCTGCTGTCGCTCTCTCTCTCTCTCTCTCTCTCTCTCTATATATATATATATATATATATATATACCTGAATCTAATTTTCCCTCCCTAGACTGACCTAGGTGGGTAGTAACTAACTTTTGATTCATTTAATGTCTGCTTCTTCGCTTTTCGAATCCTATTAATCTTTAATGATTCGGATACCATTACATCGAGTAAAGAGAAAGTCGTATCTGTATTTCAGAACAGTTATTTTTTCATTGAATATCTTTTATCTTTTAATTCATTTCAAAGACTGCTTTAATTTTTTACAAAAAAAACAACAGAATTTCAGATAGAGGACGCTATTAAGTAAACAATGTAATAATTGTTAAGCAAATTTGTTAATTAATATTGTAATAATTACATTAAGAGAAAGTCATGAAAGTGTTTTTTGTCCCAGTATTATTTTATTTATAGTGAAAAAACAAATTGTCTAATAATATAGAATAAAATAAAACCCACAGCATCATTGGTACAAGTTAAATTACCATGACATTTCATAGATGCATGATTTATTTAACGATTTTGAAACATGAATCAGACAAACAGTGGAAGGAATAGATGCATTGGATAACTTTCAAAGAGTGGTAGGGGGAATAAGCAAGAGCGACAATCAGAAGGATTGGTAGTGGTAATCTTCCAGGTCAGTACCAGTGAAATGATGTGTAACCGAACTGGATGCTGTGCTCTCAAGTGATCAGGAGGCATTTTATCTCTTTCGTTTTATTATCTCTAGCTTTCTTTCTTCTCAACCCTTTTTTTTTTTTTAAGAAATAAATTCATTCCACATTATTTATTTAGTTTTTACTGTTTTTTTTTCTTCAGAAGTTTTCTATTCTTTAAATCATTATTAGTAAATTATATATCTAATTTATAAATAGTTTCAATTAGCCTTAAATTACTTTATTTTGAGTTTATCACTACCCTATTTCCCAAATACAGACTGTACGAAAATATTGCAATCTTTTAGGTGTTTTTTTGTATTATTTGGATCCAGAAACTCATTATCTGAACACAGCTACTTTAATAATAATGACGAAATAAAATGGCGCTTTTATCTAATAAAATTTTACTATATAATAAAACTTCAATATCAGTTTGAAACTTTTTTAAAAAAAAGCGGGGTTAAGCTACTTACAAAAATAAAAGTGTTGATAAATTTTGTTAATCATCTTATTTTATGTTTAAAAAAATCTTAGTAATTTTATATTATGAAATGTAATTGGTGTGATGTTTTGTAATGTAGTTTGTAGTAGCTGCTTATGAGGTAGCACGAGCGGTTTTGTAAAGGGCTTTTGAGTATATTTGTTTAAGAGAGAAGTATTAGTAATAATCAAGAGAGCACCACTGTTTTTAAAATAATTATATTATTCTCTAAATGAATTTACAATATCCCAATAATATGCTTATAAGTATACTAAAGCCTAGCTAGATTGATTTAACTTAAACTGGCATTGAGTCTACTCGTAGAATGTCTAGCTCAGACTGTCCAAATCTTTACAAATAATGCTGGTATGTCTGGAGGGAGCTTTATTGTGTTAGTCTAACTGTTTCTTGCCCTTTGTCTCTTGGTTTGCATTGACCTAAATTATAGTACCTAGCTCTTTCCCCTTTCACTAAAAAAATACACTATTTGAACTAGCTAATTTCACAAGATTATTTCACTAAACTATTTTCCAACACTATTATTTTTCCATTTCATTCTTCCACTAAATCCCCCCTCCATGTCTTTGGTATGATGTTGTTTAGTGTAGTTGGTTTAACTTGAGCGCTTTAGTAAAGCGCTTGTGTGTATGTTTGAGATAGAGATAGAAGTATTAAGATATAATCACAATATCACAACTATATCTTAATAAATCAGTTGTTTATCTAGAATAAATGCTAAACTCTATAACTTGACACTGAATTTAAGATAGCAATTCCTGAAGCAAGTGTTCCGGTAGAATGTCTACAACAGACTGTCCTTGTTTGAAAGCAGAATGCAGATTGTTCTTGAAGGAATATCTTCTAATTGTACGTTCAATTCTTCCCCTATGAGAAGAAGGGGTAGACAATGCTAACAAGGTTCATGAACTCTAAAAGATAATGGTGGTCTTCTACCTGAACAGTCCCTTTTCCAGCGAATGTTACATTTTTCTTGATATTACAGATAAAATATTTTTCAATATTTCTGGCATCCATCACAATTATTATATTAACTGCAGATTCATTAAAAAAAATGAACTTAGTATTGTAAAACATTATATCAGCAGCTTGCTCGATTTGTTTGAAAGATTAGATTAGAAGCGGGTGGGGGGAGCCCTATTCCACTGTGACCTGCAAATCGAGGTCTATTGTGGATCCCCTTAAATTACAGCACAAACCTAGCTTTGCTCTCCTGATCAATCCTAGCAAAACTAAGAGCGGCTCCGTCATGAAGCTTCTAGCTTCGGGATTGCCTGTCCCCAATTGAAGAAACCTAATCCTCGCCAGGCCGGCGCACTCACAAAGGAAGTGCGCCGGGGTTTCTTCTTCTACCTTGCAGAATCGGCATACCGCACTATCCGCAAGTTGTAGGCGGTGCATGTGTCTGTTCAGCCTACAATGCCCTGTTAGTAACCGACAATTAACCTTATATCCCTTCGGGTCTGGCTCAGTAGGTCTCTGGTTAATTTAAGCAAATGTCTTTTGATGAAGAGCTTTGCCTGCCTTTTCCTGGTGTTCTCTCCCTCCAACGCAGACGCTGTTCTTCTATCCAGCCCCTGATGGAAGATTGAATGAGGCTCCTGGACAAGCCAGAGAAGGGTTCGGGGCCTATAAAAATATCCTGCGAACCCTCCCTCGCTAGGGCATACCCCTTTCATTGCCCAGAAACCCCGCATGTCCCGGCACCCAGGCGAGTGTCAGTTTATTCTGAGTACCCACCTCGGCGAAGGTAAATAGGCAGTCCCACACCAGTCTTGAGCCTATTTGGTGTAGGAAAGTACCTTCAGGGCTGCCTGACTGTCGGAGTATATGGCCACTCTTCTACCCACTATTCTTTGCCTTATAATCTCTCTAGCGCAGAGTTGTACCGCCACGACTTCAGCCTGAAAGACCGTGGCGTACTTCCCTAGGCTGGCCTTAATTAAAAAAATGAACTTAGTATTGTAAAACATTATATCAGCAGCTTGCTCGATTTGTTTGAAAAATAGACTTAAGCCACTTTCAAAATAAATGGCTCATGTTAGCGAGAAAAATCGCGGAGAACTGAAAACAATTATTTATTAGAAAATTCACATTTCTGGTCAAGCGATAATCTTTAAATTCGGAATTATATCAATGTATTTAATTCTTATTATCATTACATATATGGTTGAATCAGTGCAAAACACTGAAACAGATTTTTAGAGACCATTCTTAAGCCATTCTTTTATCACAAAATCCTCTAAAGTCAATTTTCTCTCTCCCCCCTCCAAATTTTACTTGAGAGTGGTAGACCTACATATGTGTCTTAGTTTGCATAGAAAGTTTTCTATAAAATCTAATTCTTAAATGCACACTTTTTTAATCTCTGCTTTAATCTTAATTTAGTGATATTCATGCTTAAGAATCTACCTTCAGATTTGAAAAGGAACGTTAAATTTAGTAAAAAATTGGGAATTTGAATCAGTATTGCCAATTGAAATTTATTGGATAATTTCTTGAATTTGTTTCACATATTAGTTTCTTTCTTTATCACTTTATTAAATCCCATAATTATAATCTTTGAAATGGTAAATCAGTAAATTAAATAATTTTATTTGTGTTATATGTATGATTTATATAAACATTTTATATATGTAAGTCGGAATGCCATTTTAATTAAAATGTTATTTATATTTCCATTATGTAAATTAGTTTTCTGTTGTTTGTAATAGGATTTAAATGGGAGATTAATGTTTGTGGTTTTGTATTGTATGTAACCAATGTAAAGCTGAATGTACATACGAGATCCTCCTGTACTCCTGTTTGTTTACAAACAATAACCGATATACATTGGATTATGAATTACATTGAAATAGATAAGATATATAACTACGCTTCAGTTAATTTGACATAAAATAAAATCGTATCAATTAAGAATTATCTTTATTAAAATTGTTGACCATCTCTGTCTGGTTAAATATTATTTTATTCCTCAATAAACTGTTCTCACTTTTGTAAAAAAAATATAAAAAAGTTTTTTTTGTGTGCATGATTTAATGATTAATAATGTTATTTATACTTGTAACGATAAGAGAGAGAGAGAACACAGGCCCAACCGAGAGAAAAAAGGCCCTCTCTGGAACTCTTCTCACTTAAGCAGGCTAGAGTGGGGAACCTGTATATAAGCCAGTGAGAGATCTAGACATCTATCTATCTCTCAGATTCAACCATATACATCGCATCGTGTCATAACTCTACTCTAACCCTTTATTCTATAAAAATCATTACAAGTCCAGTGCTGTTTGTGTAAGCTTATGGCTATATTAATAACAGTGTCTTCATATCTCGTCTAATTAATCTAACCCAATTTCTCTCCTCATCAACTCCATTATAATACTTTATATATAAACAATTTATTTCTCTTACAGTTGGTAGGTAAGGCGAAGTATTGTGATCAAGTCAAATTTTCTGTAGGTTAAAGCTAGGAGGGGGCATAACGGGGGTAAGAGAGAAGACGTAGGCAATTACTTCTCTTGTTTGCCACCACGTGGCGTCATGAAAGTTAGTCCAGGAGTAGAGAGATCAGAAGCGAACGTATTGCAAAAAATTCTTCAGTTATTTTGTGTATTCTTCTGTGTTTTACGAACATTTTTACGCATCAGATATATTTGGTGAATACCTGATTTTCTTCAAATAGAATATATTTTCATTTACTTCTTCCACTACACTAACTATGAATACAGAGTCCAATCACTTTTATTTGAAGCTTTTTTACCGGGGAAAGTTCATTTAAAGAAGTTTCCGGTGTTTCACATCAGATTTTTAATTTGACGATCATTTATTGGTTCATTTTATTTATATTTAACAATAAAAATTTAAGTATTGTTTACACCCTTTACTTCATTTTTTTGCTGGTGAGTGTGAGGAAGAAATAAATTATATATTTTTAGTTTCACCTTTCCTGTAGTTAATATTTTTGGAATACACACTTGTCAACAAAATATTACCATAAATGAAAATTGTAGGCTTTTTTCATTATCACCTTTGTTATATTTTTGGATTCATTGTATAAAAAACATGAAAATATAAAATCTTGTAAAGTGGGGATGGGATGATAATAAAGAAATATTTAAGGAAATACAAAGAATAATTCAATTCTCTTAGAATAAGTCTAGCACATGTTTAGTTTTTCATTCGCTCACTATTATTCCAAGGTCGAACCAATTTTATTAAAGATTGGGTGTGACGAGGTCTGAATTCTTATTAACTTATGGTTTATAGGAGAGCCTACTTTTTTGGGTGGTATATTATGGGTGTGTGTGTGCGTATGTAAGTGTGCAGCATATTACCTTCTTGCTCTTGATATCTCATAGATTATTGTTAATATATTACTGGTTTCTGCGCGTACAGTTTATAAAACATAGATATATGTTTGTAGGCGATATGTGTGAATTTAAAAAAAGAAGGCCTTAAAAAATTCTCTATACTGTTTGTTAAAGTTTATAAAAAAAAAAATCAGAGTTCAGCAGAAATAGAACTTATTCTATTTATGTAGTATTTTCGTTTGTAATTGTATGGAATCAATGTCCACGCGCTGGCTGCAATTCTCTTACAAACAAGTCAGTAGTCGAGCTGGATCTGTCCGAGAGACACACATTTTTTATATGTAATAGCGTCACAGCGCCATTGGTGAATATTTTTCATCATTAGTTTTCATCTCGTTAGAGAAAAACAGATCGTTGCACCCTGTGGACGATTCTTGTTGGGCCCCATCACGGCTCCGCACTCAAGTGTCTCTCAAGAGAATTTTTTCCTAATACATCTACATACAAGATTCATAGCTACCAGCCATTCAGACTCAGAGCCAACAGCCGCTTCATCTATCACCGCACCATCGTCCATCACTTTCCGTTTTGTTGTGAATATTTATTTCATATTGGATTGAAGTATGTAAGTGCCATACTTTTATAATTAACAAATAAACTATTGTTTCTGAACGATTTTCAATTCAATTCAAATATAACAATATTCCTGTTAGAGGGTTATTTAGCCAGCACCTCTCAATTGGTGGGAGCTCTCTCGGGCGTAATACTCTCCCGCGGAGCATATCACAAACACTGTTTATTCAAAATGAGTGTTATAAAAACTGATAAACAGAGTTTTTATAGTAATTATTTGTTGATGGTATTTTTAAACTATCAAAATCGAAGGTAACTGAAATTTTAAATGAAATACTTTTTGGTTCTGTGTGTAATTTCTTTGTTTATTAGTATTAACTTTCACTTACGCCTAGTATGCGGAAATATTGTAGACCATATTGAGTTTTGACCGGAAATACAGTTTTTTTTGCTCTGGGAGCAGGGAAAAAATATTTTTAGAGAATGGTCGCGGTGCGCGCGCATGTATGTGTGTGAGAACAGTTTAATGTATGCTTTAGCATCTACGGCTATTAGCCATGCAGTATAGTTTTCTGATCCTAACATTTATTTAATTTATAATTATTAATTACCAATTTCATAATTATTGAAGTATAATCTATTATACTATAATACTAGTTTTATAATGAATCTATAGGGGGTATCCCCTAATTTGGAATGGTGTACTTGATATTATTCTTCTCATCCCATTACATCTAAACCTAATTTAAAATTACATACAAGTATTTACGATCCATAACTCATTCACGCATAATTCAGGCTCTAACCAACAAAATCCATTCTCGCTAATAAATACATACATGCTGATAAATACATTCGCACAAAATATTAAATACCCTACCAACATTCATTCATACACTCTGTTCTGAGAACAGATTATCTCAAGCGGAAAATTCACAGGAAGTTCAAAATTGATATTTCATTTAGTTATAACACCACCACAAATCATGCATTTCACAATAACATTATAGTAAATATCCATCAACTTGAGAGTGAATTTACTGAATGAAACAATTAACTAAAAAAAATTACTAAATTTTGTGAAATATTTACTGAAATCTCTACCGGAAGTTAACCATAGTTAGATGTGTTTATGCCAATTTCAGTTTACACCATGGCTTTGGTCGTGAGAGTATCGTGCCTTTGTTGTGGAAGAAGTTTATACGAAATATGTCGGGGCGCCAATAATGACACAGCATGCCTTTTGCATCCGCTTTGCACTAGTTCGGCATAAAACCTGTTCCCAAATGAGAAGACAATTCACAATTATTGGGTGTCTCAAACTTCGGACAAAACAAGTTGTGGTTTAAAACGCAAATCACTTGGCCGACCTTGGACTGCAACTTTCTTTTGAACTTAATTTTTTTAGTTTTTTTTTTTTTTATTTAAGACGCGTCTACATCTATGGTCATTGGTGCCCACAGCCTTCTCAGTGCACTGCCGGCATCCGGACAGTGTTCTCTCATTACAGACAACACTGTTCATCACCGGACAATGAGCTGTAGACGCTCCTAGGAAGAAAAAAATCTAAGGATAGCCTATCTGGACTCGAACCCAGGTCCTCCACATTCGGTAACCACTTAACTATTCCCTTCACTTATTGAACTTAATGATTTTTTTTTTTCTAAGCTAGTAGAAGCTTTCCAATTGTCGGAGATTTTCCATTTTTTAACATCTTTATAGTATGAAAGAAATATCTTAAACAATTCAGATAAAAATTTATTATTGGATACAATAATTTTATATTCTGATGTAGTAGCCGTTATGATTCAAAAATGTTTTGTAGTGATTAATATTTCAATATTGATTACAACGCTGCTTTTGAGTGAAAGAGGAACATTCCCCCTTTTGACAAAGTAATTAGAAAACAAGATATCTCTCTCTCACTCACTCATTCGCTCTCTCTTCCTCTTCTCTTCTTTTCTCTTTGTAACAATATTTTGCCTGCCAAAGAGGTTCATCATAAAATAAACGAAATATTTTTTATTTTTTCACACCTTTATGAATTTAATATGGCTATTTTTTTTTTTTTAATTTTTTTATTTCTATTTTTATACAAAATATAAAAAAAATTACAAAATAATATATTTTTAGTTTATAGTTAGGGGCTTCATAGAATTTTTATTTTTAGCGAGTGGTTTACTTGGGTGCAGTCTTTTATTTCTATGTATTTTTTTTTCTTTCCCTCAGATGTAACTCTAATGAAGGCAAATTTGTGGCCCGCCCCATTTGAAGTTTTGTAAATATTACCTTTTTAAAGAAAATTGTATTTTATTATTGCTTTAAAAGAAATTGATTATATGAAATAACCATATTTTTTTTTAACTATTATTATCTGTTACCACCCTATAATCTCAATTTAGAGATTATGTGAAATTTGCATAAATTTTAACCACCCAAATTATTACATTTCTCTTTATAAGGTGAAAGTAAGTTATTAAAGTGTTTTCAATATATCTGATGTTGAAGTAGGCCTCCTTCATAGCACCAACTGGTTCCTAGGATTATTAATGTTATTATTTATACCTTTATCGTCAAAACAAAACAAAAAAAAACTTTCTAAATAAATTCGCTAATTATTTTTAATAATATTTTCTTAAAATATTTTCTATTATTAATTTCAATAATATTAAAAAAGTTGATTTCATAAATTTTATCGTTCTCAAGAGTATTCATAAAAATAAAAATTCCAACATTGAACTTCTTTACTCTCTCTTATTACTTTCTCTTACTCCTAGTAAGAGGAAGTATTGTAATCGTATCAAATTTTCGATATCGAGTTTTCACCGGAAATATCCGTTTTGAGGTCCCCTGAGTCCAAAAAAGTGGTTTTTAGCAAATGGTCTGTGTGTGTGTGTGGTGTGTGTGTGTCTATGTGATGTATGTGAACAGCATAGCTCAAAAACGAAAAACCGTAGAAAGTTGAAACTTGATATTCCGTTTAGAGCATCACCGTGGGATCTGACACTACGTTATCTGTCAAAATTCCTCAACCGGAAGTACCACTTTACTAGTTGGATTTTTTACTTTTTTGCGATTTTCTCAAAAATGGCTTCGACGATTTTCTTTAAACTTCAAAAATCAACCACACATACAAAGACCTACAACTTTTATTTGAAACATTTCTCCGGGAAAATGCAGTGAAGGGCACTTTTGGGGGAGGGGTGGGATTAGGTTTCTATCTAAAGTGCTATTTTCAGTTTATTAGTTTATTAGGCCAATTCTATCTAAATAGTACATGAGAATTAATATGTGTTGAAATTACCGAGTTTCATTTCAAAAAAACTCGGATACCCGGTAAGTGCGTTTACTTTACCCCTTTAATAAATGATTTATTTACTTTCGCAATGTTCTGAAAAATGGCTCCGACGATTGTTTTAAACTCGTATTATAAACTAAACATGCAAAGATCTACACTTTTATCTAACATCATTTCTCTGGGAAGTTCTTTTAAGGACACTTTTAGGGGAAGGGTGGGGTTAGATTTTCATCAAAGTGCTATCCTAGATAATTATACAATTCTATCATCCAAACATAATTAGTTAGAAATAAATGGGTTGCCAAAATTCCGAGTTTCAAGAAAATTAGTAAACCGGAAGTGCGCTTTTACTGAACAGTTTTTTCAGTTTTCGACGAATTTCATTAAATTTGGTACACAAACTATAAAAGCTGTCAATTATAATTTGGAGAACTGGAGTAAGAGAAAGTTGTGTGAGTGTTTCACACCAGATTTTTTTTTTATATGAGAGTGCTATCGTTAGATATTCGCAATCGAATTTTCAACGGAAATATACAAGTTTTGAGGTCCTGGTTACAATAAGAAATAATACTTTTTGAGTCTGATATTTTATCCGTGATAGGATGAATATTCCTTTTGTTCTTGACCGGTTTCGTGTGTTCATCCATCGTCAGAGCAACAAATTCACCAAGTTCGTGTAGTGAGTTCACTTCAACGTAATGTTTCTGTTACACTCGACACTTGTTGGTTTGTTGGTTGTCTATATATACAATACAAACTTTATTGCTTTTAAAGATACAATCTCATAGCAATGAGTTTGTCCATTACAAAATAAATATAAGTAAGACATAATAAACGTAATAATAGCTTTTATAACAAAACTAATCTCAAAAAAAAAAAAATAGGCGCGTAAGGAATACCACAATTAAAGAAATGAATAAAACAACATAAACCTTACAAAAGTACAAAAAAAAAAAATATAAATTATAAAATATCCGCAAAAAAACAAACAAAAAAAAGTAGAAGTAATATCGTAAAAAGAAAAGCACACTTAATCAAAAGTATCTTCATATATAATGTTAACAGGACTTAGAGTTTAATTAATTAATTAATTTATTTATTTTAATAAATAGTAAAATAAGGCATGGAAGTGGTACTTTTATGTTAAGGCAAGTTTTCTAAACTTCAAACTATTAGTGACATAGAGCAAAATATGGTTAATTTTGTCATTACTATTATCATCCATCGTGAATAGATTTATTATTTTATCTGATAAATTGTCAAATTTGTTGATATAATAGTTTAAGTATGAATTTCGGAGTAAATCAAGGGTAGGACACAGAAAGATAAAATGTATTATATTATCATAAACCAGATTACAAAGTGGACAAGGGGATTCCGTTTGAAATTTCGCTGAATAATTTTTTAAGTTAAGCCTGTTCGTATATTTTCCTGAAAGTCTCAGTTATGGTTGTATATATGTGCGGGAGAAGTTATAAGGTTATGTTACTATATATGTGTGTGTGTGTGTTTGTGTTTGTGTTTGTGTTTTTAATGGCAAAATTAGGAAATAGTGTATAATAAATAGCATATTTTGAACAATACTTTATAACTAAATTTTAATCATGGTGTTAAGTATGTGCTCAGTGTTTTATCAAGTCATTTTTATAAAACATTGAGCATACATAACACCTCTATTAAAATTTATTTATAAAGTATCCTTCAAAATATGTTATTTATTATATATTATTTTCTAATAATAATTCCATTTTTGTCATTAAACACACACACAACCTTATAAACTCCCGCACATATATAGAACCAACAAACCAATAAGTGTGAGTGTAACAGAAACATTGCGTTGAAGTGAACTCTTCTACACGAACTTGGTGAATTTGCCTACGGCGGATAAAATACCAGATTTTATCCAGCATTGCGGACACATCCAAATATTCAACATATATTTAGACTCTGGCTCTTGGATTTTTTCAAGTCATGTAGCTTCATGAGCTGCGCAGCACCATTGGATTTCGAGCGTTAGCCACTCTATATTCTCGGAAATTTACTTGAGCATTTATTTTTAATTCAAATAACTGCAATTGTTGGAAATTTGAAACAAAAAAATTCCTACATGTATGTATTCGTGAAGTACGAACGAAGGTTCTACTAGACCGGATTTTTTCATGTAAGCATTCTTTTTAAGAAAATTCAGTTTCCAGTGTATCTATTCAGTAAACCTAGAAAAAAAAAGACCTCTTTTGAAAATCTGTAGTTATATACAATAAATTTCATTTCATTTCTTTACCAAAGCTAGTTGGAGAGTGCTTCGAATCCCCAATTTTTAACTTGAGAACTAAGTGTATTTTTATTTGCTTGTTAATTTTTGCCATTTAAAAAATGAAATACTTAAAGAACTTTATAAAATTAGTTTGAATAATTATTTATTTAATTATTAATTATTTATTATTTATTATAAATTAAATTAATCAAGTTTATGTTAATTTTTTTTTTAATATTGCCTGCTACGATACTATCACTATTTTAATATATTTTTTTACTTTCTCTTGTTGTTATTATTATTATTAGCGCCCTTATGCATTATTTCTTTCTTGATAAGTGGCCACACGAGCTGGGATGTCACATGTTTATCCTACTTGGCGTCCATATACACTCTCCAACACATTCCTCTTATACCATCAAGCTAGCTGGCGAGGAGGAGTGTGGAATATTTTTTTTGCTACCCCTTATCCTATCAGAGTTTTTACGTTTAGACAAAACCAAAACCATATTTTATATTCATTTATTGCATGATATATATATATATATTTCACCTAAATAACTATTTAGTTATATAACTTATTCTGGGGAGGCTATTTATTGTACAAGCTAATTTGGGTGTACAGTATTTTTAAACATATGTTACTGCACACCCTAATAAGGACTAATCTTAAAACTTAACTAAATCTAATGGGAGTTGAAATATAAATTTTTTTTTCTACCCTGAGAGGCAATCTAATCTAACCATTAATCTAATTTAACCATTCATATCCAACATTCTAGCCAATAAATACGCTCATGCTAATGAACACATTCACGCTAATAAATACTTCCTACTAATAAATACATTCACACTAATAAATAAATTTTCGCCAATATTTACATATATGGAGGGAGAACGCTCGATATTACTTTTTTTCTCTTTAAAATAACTAACCTAATTGGGTGAAATACTCGGACATTCCTTCACACAATTTACTTCACCTAACTCCCTTATTTAAGGAGTTATGTTAGAAGAAATTTTTTGAAGAATAGAGCATTTGTCATTCGGTAGGCCTCTGCCTTTTTTTTCTCTCTGAGTACGCAGAGCCTAGACACACACCCTTTTAATACGTGCACCACTGTCAGTATTTTTTGGCAACGAGGGCTTCTCGGCTTTCAATATAATTGTTATTGTACGATTGAACAGTATATATTTTAATGGGAATTAAACTTTTGGCTAATTCCAAGTTTGATGTAGAAAATCGGTAGACCTCTTGAAAGGTTTTTTTTTTGTTTACGCATTTTTTGTTTTCATTTAATCTTAGATCTGTTAACTTCTATAAAGTTCTATCACTTTTATTCGAAACTTTTTCCCCGAGCAAATTGTCTGTACACCAGGCTGGAAGGGGAAATTCTATGGTAGCAGGGAGTGTACTCTCTAAAGTCTTATTTTACAGTTAATCTCACCAATATTGAAGGCTACTATTTAGTAAAAATTTATATTTAAGGAAAATTCATCATTTAATGACTTGTGAGAAGAGAGAGTATTTTTGTTTCTGTTTTTTTTTTTATATTCTCAGGCACCGGTAGTCCTGGACCTTGCCCTCAAGAGGAAATAATATCGATGTTTCACATCAGAGTTTGTAAAGCAATTCTAAAAGAGGAACATAGCTCGCTATTGTGTTAACAAACATATTTTGTACTTGCGATTAATATTTCGAAGTAAATTTCAGCATGATTTTATCATAGCTGTCATCATATTAATTCACCTAGATAGTTACTGGTCTTGACACCTGTTAGTTTATATCCGACTTTATTATTATTTCAATTAAATTAATTAATAATATCATATTATGTACTAATAAAATAAATATTACTAATTAGTAAATGATCTTTAGATAAATCTTCCCTTTACATTTATATTTAATGAACTGGTGTTATTGAGCTGTAAAGTTTAAAAAAGCTATAAAATTTTTCAACGCAGCAATACTTTTTGAATTTAAAGTAAAGTAAAGTAAAGTAAAGCAAAGTAAAGTAAAGCAAAGTAAAGTAAAGTAATGCCTATTTTTTTAGGCGGGCTTAACGTCCAGCTACCAATTTAGGAGTCGTGGACGGGGCGGAAGCACCTACTTTACTATTAACATTTTTTAAACAAATATAAAATTCAGCAGTTATACGCTGGACTCGAACTGGGGTCCTCCCAGTTACAAGTCCATGCTCATAACCACTACACCAACACCCGCCCCTACTTTTTGAATTTAATAAAGTTAAAAACCGTTGTAATAATTACAATGAAGGTTATACACGTTATTATTTTTCCTTCTTTTTTTATTTATTTTTATTTTATTTCTTTGCTTTTCTTTTATTGTTATTATTATTCAAGATCCATTGTTATAATTTACTCTAAAGAGGTCTCTATTTATTTTTTTTTCCAACTCCATAAAACGATCTCTTGTCATATAGTCTAATGCTTAATAGCAGTATATAAAGACACAGAAGTAACGGATTTTAACAATTGACGTATAATTTAACAAAGATATTCTTATATTCTACATATTCATGTTAATATTCTAATAGAAATATTAACAAAGCTGTTGAAGTTGTAAATGAATTTTCGAATTTTTTTTTTTTTTCCATGATAAAACCGTTTCTTTTTTGTGGTCATCGACAGGTTTCAGGTATTCATAAAAACAGTGCGATAACACAGATTTACATAAAACAAAATCAGTATATACACAGTAATTCAAAAATGAATTTATTTTCACTACATATTTTTATAAATTTAATATTATGTTTAAGGTTTCATTTTGCCCGCAAGTGGTATCTGTTGCATGCAGTTATTTGGGGAGTAGCGACCCCTTTGGGTTACCACAGCTCAGTACACCATGCCATTTTGTCAAGACTACATAAACTCTACTCTTTACAGACAAGGATAAATACAGAACACAAAAGCCATGGGAGTAGGAAAGGATTAATTAGCTCAGTGGTAGCCCACTGGACTAGCAACGCGGAAGTCCCGGGTTCGAATCCAGCAGGCTGCTTTTAGATTTTCTCTACCTAGAGGCCTCTACAACTCACTGTCCGGTGATGGGCAGTGCTGTCTGTAGCTAGAGTACACTGCACTGAGAATTCTCCATGGGGAACAGTAGATCTTTCAGGTCGCAATGCAATAATCCCCTACAACAATTATAAGGTTCCATTTTTACGTTATTTCATAAGATAATATGATACGAATGTTTCCGTCAAAAAGTATTAACCAGAACTACCACCTTATTGACTTCCACAACTTTCCTTAGTTATTATATACACTTTACACTGATACAACGAATAATTTATAGGAAAATATAGTTACAGTTTTCCAAAAATAAAAAACAAAAATTTATTTTTTAATGGATAAATACAATTAAAGTTTGCAGAAAGGAAACTATACATTTTCAGCTGGATATATAACATCAATAAAGAATAATTAAATTCTATTGCTGATGCCTTTCTGTAAACTAGGGCAGCTTAAAAAAAAAGTAACACAACCTACACCACTATTGTCCATTTAGAATACTTCAAACCTCATGTAATGAGAGCATCTTTTTATTTAAATATTGAACGGTTTATAGTTTAGATTCAACGATTCTGAACTGGCTTGTAATATGAGTTTTAGCCTCGTTAAAGGGTCGGTTTTGTAAGTAATTGCAATTAAATTCCAAACCTTGGGTAAATACTAAAATATTGACCTTTTCTCCCCTCATTAAATTAATTAAATTTTCATCCCAAGTATCCTGGGGTCAACTAATTCAAAATGAAGATTCTGGAATTTTGTACGCATAATTTCGCATTTCTCAAATCACAAAATATCTTTTTTTAACAATTGTAAAATAATTATTTTCGGCAAATCTATATCTTCCTCAAAAAGTGGAAGTCTAAAACAAATTCTAGAATATACGGGATATAGAATTTTGTGTAAGGGAACATTTACTGCTTGTAATGGATCGCCAGCATTATAAATATAGTGTTTTAAAGTTTTTGTACTCGACATCTTTTGACCAATGTTTGCTGTAGTTCCTTTAGTTATGAAATTCCAGAAATTTTGATCGTCCTATAGGTGACGTCGGCTCTGCTTATCAAAATATCTTAAAGCTGGGTGAATGCTAGAAATCGGGACGATGACTTCTAATTGACGGAGTCTATTATTGAAAATAAGCCTCCCCGCAGACCACAGATTTTCTATCGGCTGGTAGTTTGGTTGGACTCTTAATCAGTACGAAGATGTATGCAAGTTCGGATATTACAACGATTCGGAATCGGCCGACAAATATTGTTTGATGGGCTACACGGTTGCCTTCAAACTAAACAGTCGGCAAACTATCGGCCAACTGCTAATCAGTATGGCGCTCTATGCGCGCGCGCAAACTTGCCGGTTTTCAGTCGGCCGATAGTTAGGTTAGTTAGCATTGTATAACTTCCATTGTGCGACCTCTCCCTTGAAACACCCCTTACCAACTAGCTCGAAATCGTTCGAGAATGGTAGGCCGACTGTTTGTCGGGTTTGTTTGCGTACTCACCACCGAACTGGCTGATGTGGTATACTCTTCATCCTTGCAGAAGCCTACTTTGCTGATATTAGACTGAAATCGGTACGAAGTCTCAGTTAACAAATAACAATTGCTTGATCTCTTTGTTTTGTTTAAAGTCATCATCAATCTCTTATCATAAATAATGTGATTGTTTTATTTGTTCTTCTTTATTTAATAATAATATTCTGTCGTATTTTTTTTTAATTATTACTCAAACTGTTGTTACAGTGAATAACATTTATAAAGTGAATTGCGTGTGTTTATTGGCAAGTTAGTCAGCAACTCAGTGAGAGAATTGTGGATACAGTTACATACATACCATACATAGTCTGTTCACTTGTGTTTGACAGTTTGAATGTAGTTAGGGCCCGCTCTCAGCAAATATTGTCATTTCATTTATTTTATATTAGGTCTCTCTCTCCTCTTTGCTACTATATCAGACTGTTACTAGTGTTATTCCACCTCTTATGTGGTGTACCTCCTTTGTAAATTTCTGTATGCACCTCCCTCCTATAATTGTTTATTTTACCTTAATATTTATATAATAAAAGTTACATTCTATATACATATTCCTTAAAGCATCTTATTTTCATATAATTTGATAGAGGTATAAAAAAAAAGATAAAAAGAAAAAAAAGGCTATAATTTATACTTTAATTATAATGAGATGTTTCTACGGCAATGGCCAGAAGAATTTTAAAGAAAAATAATTCTTAGTTGCTCTACGTTTCGGATACCATTGGCATCCTTCTTCAGGACCTCTGTAAAATTGATAGTGGAAAAGACTACATTATTGTATGGTATTGTAGTTAAGAAAAAGGGCATAGATTTAGATTAGATTAGAAAGGTGGGGGGGGGAGTCTCATTCCACTGCGACCTACAAGACGAGGTCTATTGTGGAATAGCCCCTTAAATTATAGCACAACCCCCAGCTTTGCCCTCCTAATCAGTCCTAGCAAAGCTGAGAGCGGCTCCTTCATGAAGCTCATAGCTTCGGGATTGCCAGTCCCCAATTGAAGAAATCTTGTCCTCGCCAGGCCGGCGCACTCACAGAGGAATGTGTCCCGGGGTTTCTTCCTCTGCCTTGCAGAATCTGCATACCGCACTATCTGCAAATTGTAGATGGTGCATGTGTCTGTTCAGCCTACAATGCCCAGTTAGTAGACCCACAATTAGCCTTACATCCCTTCGGGTATGGCTCAGTAGATCTCTGGCAAATTTAGGCAAAGGTCTCTTGATTAAGAGCTTGCCTGCCTCTGTCTTGGTGTTCTCTTCCATCAACGCAGACGCTGTTCTTCTATCCAACCTTTGATAGAAGTTTAAATAAGACTCCTGGACAAGCCGCAGAAGAGGTTCGGGGCCTATAAAGGTATCCTCCGAACCCTTCCTCGCTAGAGCATCCGCCCTTTCATTGCCCAGAAACCCCGCATGTCCCGGCACCCAGGAGAGTCAGCTAGTTTCGAGCACCCACCTCGGTTAGGACAGTTAGGATATCCCACACCAATCTTGGGACTTCAGGGCTGCATAACTGTCGGAGTATATGGCCACTCTCCTACTCTGTAAGCCTTGCCTCAAAATCTCCCTAGCACAGAGTTGTAGCGCCACGACTTCAGCCTTGCGCTACTTCCCTTGGCTGGCCTTAATCTTAACTTTAGGCCTGCCCCCCATAGACCCCAGCTCCGACCCCATTCAGAGTTTTGGATCCGTCTATATACCAGATCGAGTTACCGAACAGGGAGGGGTCACATTCCCATTCACCTCTGCTCGGTATAACAATTTTGAAGTTCCTTTCGAAATGATACCTAGGAACCATCCTATCTGTTAGCATTCCAAGAAGTTGATCAGCCTTGATTTTCTCAATCAACCTCTGGTTATTCGATCGTGCCTAGAGGTGATAGGAGGCGGCCCCTGTATTCCCATTCTGGCTTCGCCTTGAACGAGGATGTGTAGTGGTTGCAAATTAAGGAGAACTTCCAACGCCGCAGTCGGGTTGGTTTTCATGGCCCCTGTAGAACCCAGGCATGCTTGCCTTTGGATCCCACCCAGCATATATTTATGTTAAGATTAATGAATAAAAAATTTTGTTAAAAAAAAAAAATCGTAATTTTTATAATAGTATTACTGTAATAAGTGAAAGTTTTGTTAGTGTTTCACACCCAGATTTTTTTATATTTTGGAAATGCAAGTTTTCGTTATAATTTTATTTATTTGTTTTTTTTTTTTTTACAACGTTATGGAAAAGCAGGTAAACAAAGATAGTGTAACAAGAGTCAGGTTGAACATCATCTTGGTGGGGAAACCCAACCGCCACCACGCACTGAGTATTTGCTTTTCTAGTTCCTTTGGGATAGAATTTCCATATAGAGTTATTTTTTGGACGGTTGTCGTTGGTTAGATTCTGAGCAATTCACTTCCTTTTTTTTTTTTAACGGAGCAAAACGTGACCTTTTTTTTTTTCATTCTTTCTATTTTTTCATTTATTTTGTTTCCTCTTGATTTTATTGTAGGAAAAATACTAAGCTCTTAACATGTTTATACATACTGCTAATATTGGATTACAAATAAATATTACGGATAAAGTCGGATAGTTTCATTCGTTTGATGATAGTTTCATGTAATTTTATCTCTCAATATAATATACTGTTTTATATTTAATTACTTTCTTCTTATTCCTAGTTCCTTCCAAGAGGAAGTATTGCGATCGTGCCAGATTTTCGAATTAAGTTTTTCACTGGAAATACATGTTTTTGAGGTTCGCCGAATTATGAAATAATGTTTTTTAGCGATTTGTATACGTGTTTGTTAACAGAATATCATAAAAATGAAAATATAATGAGTTTCAGAAGGAGAGAAAATGGGGTTGTATTGATAAATAAACTAGAAGTATGGGTGAACACTGTGTAATCTAAAAGTAGCACAAACTGCCTGGACTTAACACTAAAATATATAAAAATGGTAGTGAGAGGTAAAGAGAAAGGTTGATGACATGTTGTGACCGCTGTATGAACTCTGCTGCAAGAATGTCGGTATACTCCCTTCTATGGCTGACACAGCTGTATTTAAGCAGTTTCTCCCACACTAGTCTGGCCTAAACTAGTGAGTTTGACTGTGTCCCCTCCCTGTTTTGGATACCTTTCTTCGGATCCTATTACATCATCCCTTTCAGAAGGAGAGAAAATGGGTTGTATGGATAAATAAACTAGAAGTATGGGTGAACACTGTATAATCGAAAAGTAGCACAAAACTGCCTGGACTTTACGATAAATGGACTTCATGATAAATGGACTATACACTAAAATATATAAAAGTGGTAATGAGTGGTAAAGAGAAAGGTTGATGACGTGTTGTGACTGCTGTATGAACTCTGCTGCAAGATTGTCGATAGACTCCCTCCTATGGCTGACACAGTTGTTTTTAAACAGTTTCTCCCACTCTAGTCTGGCCTAAACTAGTGAGTGAGAGTGGCTCTCTCTCTCTCTCTGCTTTGGATCCCTCTCTTCGGATCCTATTACATCATCCTTCAGAAGGAGAGAAAATGGATTGTATGTATAAATAAACTAGAAGCATGGGTGAACATTGTATAATCGAAAAATAACACAAACTGCCTGGACTTTACACTAAAATATATAAAGATGGTAGTGAGAGGTATAGAGAAAGATTGATGACGTGTTGTGACTGCTGTATGAACTCTGCTGCAAGACTGTCGGTAGACTCCCTCTTTTGGCTGACACAGCTGTATTTAAACAGTTTCTCCTATTCTAGTCTCGCCTAAACTAGTGAGTGAAACTGGTTCTTTCTCTCTCACTCTGTCTGTGCTTTGGATCCCTCTCTTTGGATCCTCTTACATCATCCCTTTCAGAAGGAGAGAAAATGGGTTGTGTAGATAAATAAACTAAAGTATGCGTGAACACTGTATAATAGAAAAGTAGCACAAACTGCCTGGACTTTACACTAAAAATGGTAGTGAGTGGTAAAGAGAAAGGTTGATGACGTGTTGTGACTGCTGTATGAACTCTGCTGCAAGACTGTCGGTAAACTCCTTCCTATGGCTGACACAGCTGTTTTTAAACAGTTTGGCCTAACCTAGAGAGTGAGACTCTCTGCTTTGGATCCCTCTCTTCGGATCCTATTACAGAAAAGGAAGCTCAAACATAATATTCCATTTAGGTACTAACTTTGCATCAGACACGACGAAAATTTCGGGCAAAATCCATCAACCGGAAGTGCGAATTTACTGAATGTTTTTTTCTTTCAGTTTTTCGTAATTTTCTCGAAAATTGCTCGAAAAAACGATTTTCTTTAAACTTCGTAAACTATCACTTTTATTTATAATATTTTCACAAGAAAATTGATTTTTTGGGGGGTTGTGTGGGCGGGAACAGTAGCTTATGCTTTCCTCTAAAGTATCACTTCAGTATAATATGTGGTTTTATTACCTCCATAATTATTAATACACATTGGAAGCATTCATAGAATTCCAAATTTTGAAGAAATTCGGTTAACTGAAAGTTTCGACTTTATTGAAAAGGGCTTTTGAATTTTTTTTTTTGGAATTTTCTCGAAATTACTATAACGATTTTATTTAAACTTGGTATACTGACTTCATAGATAAAAACGTATTACTTTTATTTTATAATATTTTCGGAAAAAAAAAGTATTTTGAATAATTGTGCGGAATTTCTCCTTCAGTTTGTTGTCCGAACTTTTTCGTTAGATTCTTCCTAAACTCCTGGAAGAATCTATACATCATGGAAAACTTACTTACCTACTTACCTGCAGCATCTTCTAATTTTTCGGTTTCGAATAATATTGTTCACGCCCCTCTCATAAAAACGACCATTCTTCAAAAATATTTTATCGTATTCGAAAATAATTTTTTCGATGATGTAATTGGATCCGCCATCTTGTCATTTTCTTCTGCTTTTCACTTTCTGTCTTCATTCCTTCAATTTTCATCATCTTTGAGCAATAGAAATCTGCTATTTGCTGTCGATGGAGGAGTTATTTTCTAGCTTCAATTAAGATCATTTACCTGCTTTCTTATCGTTGCGGAGAAGGTTGTTGACTGTCTTTAAATATTATTTTGGTGTTCCAATTAGGGTTTGGTAGGTAACATGCTGTTGCTTTTTTCTACAATCTTTTCAGAAATTTTAGAGCAAATAGTATTTACGCAAATAGTATAACGGGAAATTGTACGTAGGCTTTGATGACGTGATTTGTTTTTTTAGATAAATTCAATTATACACGGATTACTTTGAAGGCGTATTGTTTTTGCAAGAATCCAAAATATGGTTACTCAGAAATAGTGATTTCATATGGAGAAAAACACTTTTGGAATGTTAACTAGTAGTTTTGACTCGATAATTGTTAAATGAAAACAAAAGATGCACATCATCTACGTAACACCCCAGTCTTAAGCACTAAATGTTACATTTGGTCCGAATTTCGCGTTCGATCTCATTGCCTGGCTTTTTCAATTTCCTCATTATTATTCCCTTAGACAAATTTGTATTCCATTTTCTACGGCCTAGCCACAAACCGGCAAAACTTCTGTAACATTTTACAATATAAAATTTATGTTTCCCAGCGAATTTAATTAAATAATAAATTAGATTTATGTTTAATAAACATTGGTATAATAAATTTTTCAAGTTGGCTGTTTTGTGTATTAATATGAATGCCAATTTCATTGTGTTAATTTTGAAATATGAATAGAATGGAGGATTTTTTGTGTATAATTCATTAACGTATGTCATTTCTCTTATTTAAAAAATTGTCTCACTAAGATATTGAGTGACATTTTGATTATAGTAGAACAGAAGTTCATGTCATTTCTTTTTTTTTTTTTTATCAACACTTTATCCGTTGTTTGTTTGTTTGTTTGTTTGTTTGGTCGTTTTTAATATTAAACAGGGTACAAATTTGTTTTTTAAACCCTCCTTCCATTCATGTTTTTATTTAAATAGAATTTTTAATGTTTGTTATAATATTACTGAGTTGTACATATTAATAAAATAATAATAAAATAAAAATAGGTTGTGAAACACTCATACAACTTACTCTTACTTTAGTTTTCAAATTATGATTGAAAAATAATTTTATAGTTAATGCCGCAAATTTAATGAAATTTGTCGGTGTTGGTATGGAGAAAATAGCAAAAACTGTTCAGTAAAAACGCATTTACGGTTTACTAATTCCCTTGAAACTCGGAATTTTGTTTAGATGGTACAATTATGGTATAATCAACTATGATAGCATTTTAGGGAAAAACATAATCCCACCCCTTCCCTCAAATGCCCCCTTAAATGATTTTACCAAAGAGAAATGTTTCAAATAAAAATTGCAGCTCTTTATATGTGTAGTTTACATTTTTAGTTTAAAGAAAATTGTTGGAGCCGTTTTAGAGAAAATAGCAGAAAACTTAAAAATACTTTTCAGTAAAAACGCACTTCCGGTCATCCGAGATATTATTCAAACTCAGAATTTCAACAACATACGTAAGGCATGTCCAGTAAAGTAAGTGTACTGAATTTTTGTAGGTTACAAAAATTTTTATTTCAACAAAAATATTATCTGGTTACATTAGTACATATGTAAGCTATTTTTCGACATAGTCATCACCATTCCTCACAATGCAGGTAGTGAAACGGGGTATTAATTTTTTGATGCCTTCCTCGAATTAGTTTCCCGCCAACCCCTTCATCCACTTCTCCACCTCCACTTCATCTCCTCGTCGGTTGAAAACCTTTTTCCACCCATGTGCAGCTTCAGGGAGGTAAAGAAATAGTAATCTGAAGGTGCTAGGTCAGGGGAATGCGCAGGCAGGCAGACTCCCTTTGTCAGCATGCCTCTCCTTTTGTTCTGAATCGCCCTCCGCAATTTTTTTAGGGTTCACAGTATCTTGCAGAGTTGATGGTCTCCACTTGAGGCATATATTCAATTAAAATTATGCCTTGACAGTCCCAAAACACGGATGCCATGATTTTCTTAGCTGAAATTGTGGTTTTGAACTTTTTGGCGGAGGGTGAAGAGGTGTGACGCCACTGTTGAGACTGCCTTTTGGTTTCAGGTGTGTAGTGTGCAACCCAAGTTTCATCTCCAGTAATGATGGAGCGGAGAAATTCATCTCCATGGAGTTTGTAGCGTCTCAAAAACTCTTGCCCGGCCTCCACTCGATTCAACTTGGCGGGAGATTGGATTGACATTTTTCACGAAACGTATTGTCGCGTCGACAGTTCAACGTACTGACCTCGAACCAGTCTCGTTGCGGAAGGGAGGAATCAGGCTACACGACAGTGTAGCCAACATGTCGAAAACAAAATCCCTCCGGCTGTGAGAGCCTCAGTACACTTACTTACTGGACATGCCTCGTATTTAATTCTAACTAATATTATTTAGATGATATAATTGTATAGAAAACTAGAATAGCACTTTAGAGGCAAACCAAACCTAACCCCACCCCACCTCCAAAGTGCCCTTAAATGAATTTTCCCAGAGAAATGTTTTAAGTAAAAGTTGTAGATTTTAGTATGTGTAGCTGATATTCCATGTTTTGAAGCAAATCGTTGGAACCATTTTTGAGAAAATCCCTAAAAAAGTGTAAAAAACAAAAAATCCAATAAAGTGGTATCAGTGATATTTTCCGTGATAGCCTGCTTCTTTTGGTGATTATCGACCGGTTTCGGGTGTTCGCCCATCATCAGGATGCATTTGTCGAACAGTGTGATAACGTAGATTAGTAAAGGGCAAATTTAGTTGATATTGATTGATTGTAGAAACTAAATTTCACTCAAAAGCAGCGCTGTAATCAATACTGAAATATTAATCACTATAAAACAATTTTGAATCATAACGGCTACTTACTACATCAGAATATAAATTTTTTTTATCCAATAATAAATATTTATCTGCATTGTTCATGATATTTCTTTCGTATTATAAGCTGATCTAAAGTGGAAAGTCTCTATCAGTTGGAAAGATTCTACTAGCTTAGGGAAAAATAAACATTAAGTTCAAAAAAGGAAAGGAATAGTTATGTGGTTAGCGTACTGGCTTTTCCACGCGGAGGACCCGGGTTCGAGTCTAGCTGTGCCTTAGATTTTTTCTTCCTAGGAGCCTCTACAGCTCACTGTCCAATGATGGACAGTGTTGTCTGTAACGAGAGAACGCTGTCCGAAGGCCGGCAGTGCAGTGAGAAGTCTCCGGGTGCTTATGACCATAGATGTTGACGCGCCTTATATATATATATATATATAAAAAAATTAGGTAAAATTAGGTTCAAAAGAAAGTTACCGTCTGAGGTCGGCCAGATGATTTGCTTTTTAGAGCAGAACCTGTTTTGTCTGAAGTTTGGCACCCAATAATTGTGGACTGTCTTCTCATCTTGGAACAGGTATTATGCCGAACGAGTGCGAAAGGCAATCTGCCTCATTATTGGCGACCCGACATTTAGTATAAACACCTCCTCCACAACAAAGGCTCGATACTTTCAAGATCAAAGCCATGGTGTAAAATTAAACTAAGCATAAACACATCTAAATATGGTTAACTTCCGGTAGAGATTTCAGTAAATATTTCATAAAATTAAGTAATTTTTTTTATTTGTTCTGGTGGTGGGTTCCGCAGAGCTGGAAATCATCAGAGACATTTTCCGCGATAGCCTGCTTCATTTTGTGGTCATCGACCAGTTTCCGGCGTTCGCCCATCTTCAGGATGCGTTTGTCAGACAATGTGATAACATAGACTTACACGAGCAAATTCAGTTTTACTCACTCAATATCTATCTAGTTATCTCTCTATCTCTGTATCTGTTAACTAAAATGGAATATCAATTTTGAACTTCCAGTGACTGTTTCGATTGAGATAGCCTGTTCTCAGAAAATGAATGAGTGTGAATGAACGTAGGTAGGACATTTAATATTTTGTGCGAATGTATTTATTAGCATGTATGTATTTATTAGCGAGATGGATTTTGTAGGTTAGAGCGTGAAAAACTGAGGAGTGTGTAAAACTGAATTTGCTCTGTGCAAGTCTGTGTTATCACACTGTCTGACAGACGCATCCTGAAGTGGGCGAACGCCGATGATCACAAAAAGAAGCAGGCTATCACGAAAAATATCTCTGATGCTAACCACAAAAATAAAGTGGTACTTCCGGTTGAGTCGGTTCCCATGGTGATACGTAAACGGAATATCAAGTTTGAACTTTCTACGATATTTCGTTTATGAGCTATGCTGTTCACATACATACATACACAGACCATTTTCTAAAAACCACTTTTTAGATTTACGGGACATCAGTACGTGTATTTCCGGTGAAAACTCGACATCGAAAATTTGACACGATCACCATTATACCTCCTCTTAGTGAAAGAAAGTAAAAATAAAGTTTATATTATCAGTATGAGATCTACAAACTTGGGGGATATCTGTTTTAAAAAAATGATAATGTGGAGAAATTTGAACGTTATGTAGGATGATTGAGGTGAAAGTAACTTTGTTCCCTACAAAAAGATGAAACTAGTTTTAGGTCACTGAAGACACCTGTTTATTTTTTATTTAAATGCTTACCTAATTTATTTATTTTTTAAAGGCATTATCTTCCATTTTTTTTAAAAAAAAAGTCGGGATTGATCATTCTAAGAATTTCTTGTAGCCATGGCACTCAAGTTCTATTTGGACATTTTGTGTAAAGCAGTTTAAAAAGATGAAAACTAATTTAGGAACATAGAAAAGCATCGCCTTGATGCTCGAAAACTGATAATCCTGAATCGAGGGACATTCAAGGTGCACATTAGTATTTATGATCTACAGTAGGCCACGAACACTTTACTGAAAATAAATAAATATATAAATGCATAAAATGAAAATTAAAAAGAAAACGATTCTATTCAGTTCGAAACTAAAACATACCATACTGTAATATGTGTGAATGTTAGATTACATTAGATTCGAACGGGGGTGGGGGGCGAGCCTCATTCCACTGCGACCTACAATAAGAGGTCTATTGTGGATCCCCTAAAATTATAGCACATCCCTCAGCTTCGCCCTTAATTGATTTTGACGAAAGATGAAGTTAGCGAGGCTGCTAATAATGCTAACGTCTTGAGTGTTAACTTTCTATTATAATTAAATCCAGATCGTTTAAAAAAAAAGAAAAGATCAAACTTAATTTTAATATAAGTTCTAATTTCTAGTTCAATGGCAGAAGGTGTTTATCGCCTTCAAAGTGAGAGGCCAGTCTACATCAGCCTGATTTTATCTTCATTAGCACTAATGATAATGAGAGGGGAGGCAGTGATAATAGAGAAAACTAGAGAAGATAATATTCAAAGAATTCTCCAATGTAATTAGTTAACATGGAGAGTGCACCGCATCTAGTTTTATATAAGATATAATATAAAATATTTAAAACCCTACAATACAAGCAAACAAATTGATTTCAGTTTGGAGAAAATTAATAATTAGCACAGGGAGAGAGTGGGCAAATTTTGTTTATTTAGGGTACTTTATAATATATCGGATCTGATTAGATAGTTATGGAATAACATTGTTCAATTATTAGCTGACTGTAAATTTAATATTATCACAATCATGTATGTAAATTCCATGATTAATCATTCATAATTTACAATAGCAACAACTGTACTGATGGATTTAAAATACTAAAGTTATTTGTATTGAAATTTCTACATTCACTTTTTTAAAGTTTAGTTTTTGTTTTGTTTAATTACTTTGTTTATTAACATAAACTTGAAATCTATATCAATTAGCAGAGGTTTCGAGACAAAGATTTTGGTCAAAATCTGTCAACCGAAATTTGAAGTTTATCACAAATGCTTTAACTTTAATACAATTTTTGGTCCAATATCATGTGAAGAACCAATAAATTATATGCGTACTAAAAATTTAGACACGAAGAAAATAGAATATCCGGTAATTGCGAATGTAATAGGATCCGAAGAGAATGATCTAAAGCAGAGAGAGAGAGAGAGAGAGATTTAAAAATTGAGTGTCTCACGCGTCACTTAGGCCAGACTAGAGTAGGAGACTCTGTTTAAATACAGCCGCGCTAGCCCTATAGGGGACAACCTTTAGAACAGTTTATATAGCAGCTACAACGTGTCAGCAACCAACTAACAACCTACAACCTTTCTCTTTACTCGCTCTAAATCTGTCACTACCGATTTCTACATTCGTGTGAAGTCCTTGTAGTTTGGGTTAGTTTTTCATTTTACAGCGATCAGCATTATTTCCAATTTATTTATCTCTCAAACCCAATTCTCTCCTTGTCATACCCATTATAACGAATTTACTTTCTTTTTTCTAGTCGAAAAAAATATCCCTATGGGACTCCTATGGTTTTGTTTAAATTTTGGCCCTGTACGTGCTGCTGTTCACTTATTTGGATCTACCAAAAATACTATTACTTTTTAAGGGTGTATCTAAAGAATGAAATATTTGTACTTTTTGAGGGTTAGTCTAAAGAAAGAAATATTTTTACTTTTTAAGGGTTTATCTAAAGAATGAAATAGTATTACTTTTTGAGAGTTAGTCTAAAGAAAGAAATATTTTTACTTTTTAAGGGTTTATCTAAAGAATGACATAGTATTACTTTTTGAGGGTTAGTCTAAAGAAAGAAATATTTTTACTTTTTAAGGGTTTATCTAAAGAATGACATAGTATTACTTTTTGAGAGTTAGTCTAAAGAAAGAAATATTTTTACTTTTTAAGGGTTTATCTAAAGAATGACATAGTATTACTTTTTGAGGGTTAGTCTAAAGAAAGAAATATTTTTACTTTTTAAGGGTTTATCTAAAGAATGAAATA